>CAIGRO010308460.1:623-13801 GCA_903798355.1 Fraxinus baroniana | reverse complement strand
ACTGACGGATTATCTGTTTGATCTCAATTTTGTAGTTTTTACATGATTAGCGCGATAATTATTTTAAGGAGAATGTGCTAATTCACATGCATTAGAGATGAAGTTGAATTAGATTCATCTATGATTTCTAGCACAAGGAGATAGAATCATATTGATTTTCTAAATGTGTTTCTGGATATTTCTCAATGTCTCGACTATTGGACGTGAGAAGTAGATGAATCAAATCTTTTTAGAAGAAATCGAAATAGTTCTTGAGAATCTTTCTTTTCTCTATATGATAGATGGGTTTCGGCATAAGATTACTATAATCCGTCTTTAAATTATGTTTAGCACTGGTAACTTATGATTAGCTCGTTTTAAATCACCAAATGTTTTACAAAATTAATGTATTTGAATCATAAAAGAAACTTTAATGTTAAAACTTTCCTATGGTATCACTAATCACAAGAATCATACTTTTTGGATGACCTTTATTTTGGCTAGAATATGGTGTGATAAATGACCTCAAATATTCCCTGAACCCCTTGCTTTGGCCATATATACAAAGAGTCCCCTTTTCTATACCAAGGCATTAAATGCCCATGGACTTTCTTGAATGTAAAGCCAAGTCCACCTAACTAATTTACTTCTTTTAATGCACAAAAAAGCCTTGAACTTACCTTCCAAAAGCCACACCAAAGGTGCCATTGTGACCCACCAGTCAAAAAATGAACAGCAACCCTTTTATTAAAAGGATAATTTTAAGCCTCGTTCGGCCCCAATCACTTAGGATTATAATTCTTGGAATAATGTTTTTTTGAACAATATATGGTCAAAAATTTTTTTTTGAGTTTTCGTGTATTATTATTTTATTGGAAGATGTGTGGTTGATAAGAATTGAGAGAAAAATAAATTATAATTTTAAAGGGGGTCAAATGGGGGCTAAACCAAACCAAACCATAAAGTCACGTTCACTCAATGGTGCATAAGTTTCCAACTATACTTCCTCTCAATCCATCTTTGAGAAGAAGATAAGTGTACAATACAATTAAGCTTCACGTAGTCCAGCGCATAACATGTATGTTGGTGTAAACATTTACATGGCTTGAGACTTGCTATAAATTAGAATGTGAGTAGTGAGAGTACTTGCAAAAGATAAAGTGACTGTATTTCAAATTGACAATATCAGTTTTGAACCCATTTGGTCATTACAACGGTAGATTCTGTTTCAGCTTTCCAAGAATTCATGTAAGTGTGTATGTCTGCGTGTGAATTGTCTCTCTCTCTCTCTATTACTGAAATGTACCATTATTTCTCAGAAACAGAGAGAGGATGCAGCAGCATATTTCTTGTTGTTACCAAATTTAATGTTTCTTGGACCTTTCTTGTACACTTTTTTATTCTGTTTGAACCCTTGTCACTTTCTGTTGGATATGCAGTTAATGCATTTAATGTTGTTCCAGAGAAATTTCACAAATGGGGTCACAGATTTTTGTTGGGATTCTATATTTATGAAGGAATTTGAATCATTTCAAATTTTTACAATGCATGGATTCGAACATTTCAAGTCCTAACGAAGGTATGTTTCTTTTCCTTTTTAACCTTTATAAACTGTATACTCTTTACCCTAAGGCTTTTGCAAGAAAAATAGGAAAGATTTATGAGTTATCAGCAATCTCCTTTTTGATATGAGTAATTGAAAAAAGGTTATTATTAGTTGAGTTGAGTTGTCGAAATGTGCAAGAATCGTCCTGTGTAGTTGATCCGAGCCACTTTACTGCCAAAAGAATATCTGTCTAAGGCGGCACTGGGAATGTCCATGCCCCTATTCTCCTGCTCCATGATATTAGGAGATTTATTTATGCCTTCACAATAGTGGATTAGGAAAAGCTCTATTGCTATTTCGCGCTAAGGTGCCAAGGCAGGGCGGGCCGTCGGGGGGACAGTTTCACTCAGCTGAGGATTTAGAGTTTCTTAGAGTGATAGCAGTCTTCTTGTCTTCTATGGGTAGTTTTACTCCTTGTTATAGTGTTAATTCTCCAAGGATTGTACTGCGAGAAAACTTTTGTCATATATTGTAGAGTTAAAATGGGAGCTTTGAAGTGCAATTTGTCTAATTCAATAAATGTTTAGCTTAAAATAGTCTGGATTTCGACTTTTAATGATTAAAACCAGGTCAGAACTGAGGAAGAAAAGCTCAGCACCTGCAAGGCTTCTTACCAATTTGTTTTGGTGAAAATCTCATCAATCAAGTTCCAAGTAATCGTATTGAGTTGAAAGTCATCTCACTCTGGCAATGGGGCATTTGAAAAACTTTGAAGCCAAGAAGAGACAACTGCCCCCAGTCGAGGCTCAAATTTTTTTGAAAGAAGAGGTAATCTTGTTACTTTTCATGTTGTGCAGCTTATTTTTAACAAAAAATGCAATTCTTCCAATCAGAAATGCACATTTATAACTGGTTTGTGATGCCCTGCTCACTCTTTTGTAGATTATACAGCTTCAGAAACAACTGGAGGACCAAATTGTAGTAAGGACTGCACTAGAGAAAGCAATGAATTACCAGCCTCTCTTGGACGATCCAACATATAAATCACTTAACCAGGTGTTCTCTTAGTTCTTTATGGTGTTAGCTTAGCATGAAAAATTCAATATTAACTTATAATAATGTACTTAGGAGAATTGAAAAATGAAATCAACTAAACTACTTTCATGAGCTTCTTTTCTTCTTTCCTTAAATTGCTGCAACTTAAATATTGCTCGTCATTCTTGCTTGTGTACAGACTGCTGGTGATCTCATACAAGAAATTGCTGTTTTGGAAATGGAAGTTGCATACTTAGAGAAATATCTTCTATCATTGTATAGGAGAGCGTTTTCCAAAAGGTTTTCAACCTTGCCTACAATGGACGAACGAGAAAACTCAAATTTAGAAACTCTTAAATGGATGTTACCGGAGTTATCGAAACCGGGTTTAACATCAATGAAAGAAAGTTCCGTCCCGTTTGTGCCACCTCAAGATTCAAGCAACAATTTACCTATGAAATGCAATGACATTTTGGGAGCAGAAACACTGGTTGATACTGGTATAGGCAGAAGCCAATCATCGCTATCTCAGCGTTCAACTTGTGCTTACAGAACTTCTCCGTCTCAAACTATTTCTGAAGCTGTAGACTTGTACCATTCTTTACCTTTAGCAATGTTGGAGGTAGTGGCAAAGAAAGGTAGCTTAAAAGTGACTTTTAAAAGATGAAATTTAGTTAAAGACTATTAAATTGTGTATTGTTGTGGCTTTTTACCAGAGGGCTCAAGGCTCGACCTCGAGTGCCAGTTTGGCAGAGCAACCTGATTCCAGTTTTCCTGATCGTGCTCGAGAAACACCTAATTGGCTTTCCGAGGAGATGATTAAGTGCATGTCAACTATATATTTTCATCTCTCCGACTCACCTTCGATCAATCCTGAATTCAGTTCAGCTATTTCACATTCATCTCCAGTGAGTAAATTTTCTCCGAGGCAATGTGAAGAAAATGCATGGATGAACAGTCCTTTCTATATTGGAGGATCTAAAGAATTTTCTGGTCCTTTCTTCGCAATGGTTGAAATTCGAGGCATTCTTAGAGATAGCCAAAGACTAAAGGCTGTTGAAGACCTGCTACAAAACTTTAGGTACTTAATCTTCTAGTTTCTATGTATTTGCGCTGCTGCTTATCTCTTTTGAGTTAACAACTTGAAGTGAGATTTTATGTTACTTGATTCTGACTTATTAATATCAACACAGATTTTCAATCTGGATTTGAATTTTCTGTGTTTGGCTACTTTTAAGCTTAGCCAACGACGCTCTTAGTCCTTTGAAAGTTGTCATATCTCTGAAACATCGTTACTACTTGATTTCAGGTTTCTCATTTCTAAGTTGGCAAAAGTTGATCCCGCGAAACTGAAGCACGAAGAGAAATTAGCTTTCTGGATTAATGTTCACAACGCAATGGTGATGCATGTAAGGATTCAGTTTTTTCCATTTTTATTATCCTACAGTATGAGGAAGAAATCACGTGCGACTCATTTATGCAACAGGCATTTTTGGTTTACGGCATTCCACGAGGAAATCTTAAGAGGTTCTCTCTCGTCCTCAAGGTAACAAGAAGCAATTTATAATTTCTGAAGAATTGTGGCATATTCTTTTATTTCTATGTTTTCTTCTTCGTCTAAATAACTTCTCACACGATCCAGGCTGCATATAACATTGGAGGTCATACTGTAAGCATTGACATAATACAGAGTTCTATTTTGGGCTGCAGATTACCACGTCCAGCTCAAGTAAACCTGAAATTAGTTTACAAAATTAATCGCTCTAGTATATTTAGCTAAGATTTTTCTCAATCAATTTTCATGCAACTCAAAAAAGTTTGAATAACATGTCTTCATAGACTAATGGAACGCAAATTTTGCTTATAGTGGCTACAATCATTATTCTTTCCCAAGGCAAAGTTTAAAGCCGGAGACTCTCAGAAGGCATATGCAATACAGCATCCAGAAGCTCGTCTACACTTTGCACTCTGCTTGGGATGTCAATCGGATCCACCAGTAAGCATTAAATTTATTAGCCATGAGCTAATAACTCACTAAGATTCTCATGGCTTGTTTAGTAAGGTAGACTATGCAGCGGACAATATTAAACAAGAAAAATAAATTAAAATTTCGTTAATACTAGTGTTTAATCCTGTCAAGCACATGCACTTGATTAGTAAGGTGGACCGTGCTTATAATTTTCTTCAAAGTAACTGTAATCTTTTGCAGGTTCGTTTATATACACCCAAGAAAGTTTTCCAAGAACTGGAAGTAGCGAAAGAAGAGTACATTCAATCAAGCGTCAAGCTACATAAAGAACAAAGATTACACGTGCCAAAGAATGTTGAATATTATATAAAGGAGATGGGCTTATATCCTGCTGGTATTGCGGAAGTGATCGAACATTCCATGCTCGATTCTTTGAGAAAGAACTTTCAGAAGCCTCAGCATGGAAAACTATGGAAGAAAATCGAATGGATTCCTCACAATTTTACTTTCCGGTTCTTGCTTTCATATGAACTCATCAAGTGATCCCAACATTTGCAATTTTCTAAAGGTCATCAGTGAGGTGACGATGACTTCACACCTCCATCGTCTGATAAAATTTCATCGTGCAGATTTGAATGACAGATGAATCACATAACTAAACTTTTGATCAAGAATCTTGTATTTGAGGGTGTATTTTGGAGAATGAAGGAAAAGTGGCTCGAGAACTTGATGTGATTAACATTGGTCAGACTTATTTGTGATCGATCTTCTCTAGTTTATCACCAGTTTATAGTATCTTTAAAAGCATCTAAATGTGATTCAACTGCCATTCCAAATAGCTGCAACTTCACTAATAAATGACAGAGTGGAAGTTGTTGTGTTGTTTGTAATAAGCTGTTTCTTTACTAGCTTGAGCACTTCCTTTTGTCATGTGATTAAAGAATTCATTTCATAGACTGCCTCCGTATGGTTTTCTTGATGCGCTTCACATATCAAGCTGTACATGTCTAGGGAGACAAGTGTCTATCCCCTGTATGTAGCAGAACTCTTGTAATGATATGTGAGTTAAGCGGAATTTTTGACATAAATTTAAAAAAAAAAAAATAGAAACTTTGTTTAGATTGACAATATAATAGTTGCCATTTTCCCAAAAATGACAACAGAGTATCCACAAATAGAAATTACTCCCTCCGTCCCAAAAAGATAGTCCTATGGTTATTTTCACACGGATTAAGAAATGGTAGTTAGTATAGTTAGAGTATTAAATTTTACTATATTTTTCCATCTATACCCTTTATCCCTTATCTAGGTAGTTGGTGTTTATTATACCAAGATGTATTAAATAAGGGTATATGTGGAAATGAAAAATTTAATACATGTTTAAAATGGAAGCATGACTATATTTTTGGGACGAACAAAAATAGTATACATGACTATCTTCTTGGGATGGAGGGAGTACGTAATTAGTAAAGCAAAGTGGACATAAATTAGACAAACATAGATACATTAATTTATTTAAATGGACAAAGAAAAAGAGGCGGTGGGCAGACCATTTTACCTGCTAAATTCATCCTCAGCCATACAAAATTTCTAAGTTTATTTTAGGCATAAATAATAATTCAGGTCTGAGAAAGAAAAAAGTCGTTTTGGCCTTTCTTTGCAGCAACTATCAAACATTTCCCTAACCTATCAAAATTCACTTGAAACAAAAATAACACACACAACAAACACTGAAAGAGTTATCTTTTTTAGACGGACAAAAATAGTATACATGACTATCTTTTTGAGTACGTAATTAGTAAAGCAAAGTGGACATAAATTAGACAAACATAGATACTTTAATTTATTTAAATGGACAAAGAAAAAGAGGGGTGGGCAGACCATTTTACCTGCTAAATTCATCCTCAGCCATACAAAATTTCCAAGTTTATTTTAGGCATAAATAATAATTCAGGTCTGAGAAAGAAAAAAGTCGTTTTGGCCTTTCTTTGCAGCAACTATCAAACATTTCCCTAACCTATCAAAATTCACTTGAAACAAAAATTACACACACAACAAACACTGAAAGAGGATTAAGATGGATGAAGATAGAATAGGGCTAGTGTTGGCAAGAACCTCAGAGTTGAGGTCCAAGATCATCAATTGCATTCACAAAGCTTCTGCTAATGTGGAAAAAGGAGTTAAAGAAAATGATAGTCCGGTTGCAGAAAATCAAGAAAACGAGGATGAAGAAACAGAGAATCTTCTCGATATTCGAGATGCCCTTGAATCCCTCGAAGCTCAACTATCTTCTTTGCAGGTGCCTTCTTGATTTTCTAACTAAATCTTGAATTTAGCTATATATTTGCAACGAAATTTTTAGGGTTTTTTCAAGAAATCCGTAATCTTGAAATTTCAGATGGGTTCTTGTTATTGAATGAATTGAGATTAAGTTCATAACTCTAGGGTTTAGGATCAATGGGTAGTTCTTGAAGGGCCTAATGCTTTATCATGGCTAATAATAATTCAGGTATATTCTTGTATTGCAAAAGGTGAAAATTTGTTCAATTTGGGGCCTGGATATGTAGGAAAGATTTTACATTTTTCCTTTCTTGTATGGTAAAAAATGTAATAATTTGCAGATAAATAAGTGAAGACTGTATGTTGCCTCTCTGTAAATTTAGAAACTGCAATGTCTACAGTGAAATTGCTGAAATCTTTAGAAAATAAAACACACTGGCCTATCGTGAAGTTTCTTCATGGTGTCTGAAAATGTAGGTACTCATACTATTCGACATTACTACAATTTCTAACTTTGCCAAGGCAGATTGCCTTGGAGCATGGTCAATTGACATTGTTTGGACTAATCAGCTACAACATTTCCGAGCATTGCACCTCTGGACATTTTCTAATATCTCTATCTTTCGAGTCGATCAACCGTCCTTCAAAAGTCCTGTAAATGTCGGTCGAAATTGGTGACAACGTAAAACACTTTCAACTATTCGAATTTCAATTTGTGGAGGACGGGGGTTTCTGTGCTGGTGCCCTTTTTCTTCTGATGGTTCATTAACCACATATAAAATGTAGGAGGATTTGAAACATATGATCAAGGCACAGTTGATGGTGAACGTGGGATCAATGAAATAAACTTCAATAGTAGTTGGGGAAAATCTTTAAAATGCAGTGAATGTGCAACATATATATTTGAGGATCCTTAAAAGTTGTTTTGGTGTTTTTTTAACCAAGAAAGAACTTTGAGATAGTTTTGAATAGAGTTTACTAACATAATTCCTAGCTGTTTGTATGTCGAAATGAATTGTAAGATTCAAGTGCATTGAACATGCTGTTTGTATGAAGAAAAGAAAGATTCATCATTATAATGAAACTTTTCTAGCGTAAACGAATTTGTATTGGTACATGAAATTTTGAAATTGTCTCGGTGAATATTTGCTAGATTTTGTTGCAAGTGGATTCTGTGCTACTTTGACTATTATTACGTCATGTATCAAACTGAAAATGAAAATTAAAGCGTTATTATTAATATGTTGACAGAACACCAATAAACACCTCCCCCTCAAGATCTAGGGTTTAGGTTTATACATATGGGATATGGCTCTGAGTATCATCCAACTGGCTAAGTGTCATATGTGGACATGACAAAGATGTTTCACGATGCTACAACCCAAATCTGCAAAGCTATTTTGGCTATTTGTAGCTAATTATTGTGGGTGTTTGAGAGAGCTGATTCGTGAAGTTATTGTGACATTGACTTCATTAACTTTGAATATAGCACTTCCACATTATTAGGTACGTAAGGATGCAAACGAGTTGAACGTGCCAAATAGTTGGTCAAGTGCAAAATATTAAGCCCTTGTTTTATAAAACTTAATTGAAAAGTTTTTCCCTGCCCTCATTTTCACCACACATTCTCCAAAATGATTCTTTTATCACATTTTACCATATCTTTTCCCTACTTTTTAGCGACAAATTCTCCAAAAAAACCGCTTTTCAAAAAAAGTTTTAACAAACAACAGCTTTTAAATTTATGATATCTAAATCTGTGAGCCAGCTCACTCAATTGGATCAAACCAGTATTCCACAGCGCTTGAACTTAAGATAGCTCAATCCATGGGCAATCACAGCTTGAGTTGAATCAAAAAACTTGCTTGCTGATTGCAGTAAATAAATATATTGCTTATATGCTCTATCAACTTGATGGTTTTCTTTATTTAAGTGACAGCTGAGCAAACACAAGCTATCGTATACCTTCTCTTTTTTTTTTTATCAATAGAAGTGCTAAAGCTTTCTTTATTATGTTCATTAGGCACTTCAGCAGCAGCAATGGTATGAGAAAGAAGCGGCCTTAGCCGAGATTGAGTACAGCCAGAAAAAGTTACTCAAAGAACTAAAGGAATATAAAGGCACGGACTTGGACGTTATACATGAGGCTATTTCATTTGCTAGTGAAACAGAGGACAGCAACGATCTCCTCCTTCCGCCATATCCAAGCCGGCCTTCTCATTCCCTAGTTTCAGACAATGGCTATCTCTCATCCTTCCTCTCCACTCACAAGTTTTCTCAAAACGAGTCAATAAGGGGTGGGCCAAAAGATTTCTACAAATCAGATAGAACCCAGACGCATAATGAGTCAAGGAGTCCATTTAAAGGGGCAAGAGTATTAGTTGGTACAGCAGCCAAAGCAGCACTTACTATCATTGGAGTGATCTCTATCTTGCGTCTGGCTGGTTTTGAGCCAAGTGTAAGAAAAGGGGGTAATCATTTTAAGATTTTGGACTTATTTCAACTTCATCGGAACAATGATAAGGACACAGCCTTCGAATGTCCACCTGGGAAGGTCCCAGTGTTGGAAAATGGTGAAATGAGGTGTGTTGTTAAAGAGAGGGTCGAAATTCCATTTGAGTCCAGTGTCTCAACACCCGATGTGAATTATGGTTGTGGATGAAATGGTATTTATGTATATCCCCATGTTTTTTTATATTAGTGTTGTCAACTCTCTTGATTACTGTTGAAACTAAGATTTGTTTTTAAGACATGTCGAAACTAGGATTGGTTAGTTATGAAATAGATGGTAACCGAACTCAATCCTTGAATACAAACATGGATTACATGTTCGTGTCAAAAACTTTCTTGATTATGTTGAATCTGATTGCTTAATTATTTAGGAGATGGTCATCGACTCAATTCTTGAATCTAGTTCTTACCGAAAACTTTCTTGGTTTATAAAGTCATGACTAGGACTAATTTGAATTTGAATTTTTGGAAATAAAAAACTATTTCAAAATTAACTTTTTGATATACTTTTAAGAATGGCCAAACATGCTCTGTCAAGAAATTACACTAGAATGAAACGATGTCCAAGCAAATGGGGACCCTAGTAGGAAGAAATGGTGAACTGTGAAGTGCTGTGCTAGCCTTGATGGCTAGGGCACAAAGGTCTTGCAAAGATAGAGGATTTTGTGATTTTGAGATTGGCATCAGGAAGTAGATTTGGCCAATTTTCAAAACGTCGTCTGGGGGCCATTTGCGGTGGCGGAGAATTGATGTACATGGTGTCGGAGCTGCAAATGCAGTTTCGGTTGAGGGAGAGGACTTCCGCCGCCGTAATACGCCACTGGAATTCTTGCAGCCGCCCATCTAAGTGCACCACCTTGGCTAACGGCGAATCCACGCCACCACGCCTTGAGATCAGGTGAGAAGAAGCACAAATGCCCATTGATATATACTGTGTCCAAGCCCTTGTTTGAGAATCTGTTCCTTCCCTAACTCTAGTATGCTATTGACTTCCTCATGTGATCTGCAATGCAATACATAATTGATAATTCCATAGCTTGATAAGCAAGGCTCCTTGGGAATAGTCTGATCATCATGAGCCACTTCGGCACATTAGGCGGATGGCATAAAAGGATTTCAAGTGCGGAAGGGAATCTTCTTTTCGTCCCATTTTTTCTATCAAAATGTATTGTTGAATAGTGATTTGATCAATTATAACATCACATTATTCAATAAGATAATATTACACGTAAATAAAAAAATTTCTCTTATTTTTTAACCACACATTCTCCATCATAACACTATTACAAAATACATTAGAATAATTTTCCAAATAATTATGAAACAAACTGATTGTCCATAGAATAATGATTCTCAAACATGGATTGCAAATAGGCAGGTGCTGTGGCTGAGGTTTTTTATTTTTATTTTTAAACTGTTCAATAATGTCGCGTAACGTGTCTCTTTGTTTTTAATCCCCATCATTGAGCCCATTTGTGTAGCATGATTCTTGTCCATATTAAATATGGAAGAGTTTTGTCCTTTTAGAATAGACATTGAGAATAGTTCCGAATGACACAAAATTTTTGAAAAGTCAAAAGTTTATTCTGAAATCAAAAAGTTGTTTATGAGATTAAGGAATTGCTTTTAAACAATTTTAGATAATTTTCTAAAAGTGTTTTGATTTGCTTAAAAAACTTTTAGATGAAGTAGATCTAATGTAACTTTAAAAAAAAAAAAACTCATCCACGAGAAACAGAAGTCTTATCAATAGGTTCTAAATATGTGAGAAAAGTTGCATATATTCAAAAAGATATTTTGGAAAAGTCGAGTCTATTTGGAGAGACGTAAGATAAGTCTATGCACCTGTTTGACGAGGATTAAAATCTTGATTTTAATTTAAATTAAAGTTAACAATTAATTTTAATCGCATGTTTTATAGGATACACAACTTTTCAACCACACATTTCTTCAATTTTTATTAAAATTTACTAAAAATCTGATTTTATATTTTCTGACTTTACATCTACTGGAATACATGGAACAAAATTACTTCTCTTTAAAATAATGGTGTTTGTAGGCACGAACGATGGAAGATAGTCTATGTGGTAGTGAAATTACTGTCCCATTTTCAATGAATTAAAAAGTTCCCAACTTTACTGGAAAATGTAATAGTAATTTCACTGTCATGAGATATGTCGTCCATCAATCGTATTTACAAATATTGCTACTCTTTCTCTTATGTCCTCATCTTACGTATATGCACGATTGCTCCGGAAATGATTATTTGAATTTTTGTACACAGGTAAAACCCCTACTACAATATTTTTGGACTTGTTAATTTCGTTCGTCGAGGGTCAATTAAACATACAAATGATTCATTTTCGTTGTATTCTAAAAGAGATTCACCCAAACTCATTTTTTACACTTTTAAAAGTGATAGGGGTGAAACGTTTTAAGGAAAGTGGTGTCGTAACTCGTAAGGCTTTTATAGTAGTGATGACAAAAAAATCCGTCAAACTTGATATCCACGAGGCCTCGACTTGAACAGGGTGGAGATTATCCGCTTAAACGAGTATCTGGGTCGGGGACTGGACAGGGCGGGGGAAGGGACCGAGCCCTAGGGCGGATACGGATAACAAGTGCCCTGCCCTATTTAATTTATTTATTTTTTCCAAGAATTCAATATTTTAAATAGAAAACTCAACAAAAACTTATTAGTTCTAATAGAAAATGACAATTATGATTATCTAAAAAGTATGACAAATAATAAAAGCCTTAATTTGTTAAATATATTTGAATAGATCCACCAAGAGGTTTTGCAATCCTAGGAGTCAAGCCATGTTTTTTTTTTTTTTGCCTAATTGGCTGGGTTTTCTTGAGGCTGAATCACTTTAATGAATAGAGTAATAAAATAAATTATCAAAAACTTTAAAAAAAAACTAAATGGGTAGTAAACGGGACAATGGCCTGCCCCACCCTAAATGGATAATGGGGCGAAAAACTACTTGGTAGGACACAGTGGCGGACCCAGCAAAAAAGTTCAGTATGGACGGAAACGGAATAGAAACGAGGAAAAAAAAGGAATCGAAATAGATTCGAAAGCCGAGAAAAAAGGGCCAAAACTAAAAATAAAAAAATAAAAAAATAAAAAAGGCCCAAACATTTTTAAATACCCAACTCTCTCAGCCTAAAACAAAATGGCCAAAAAAAAAAAAGCCCCAATGATTTATTTCTTCCCTTCTTCTCTGTGCACTCGACGATCGACAATATTGAACTCTTAGCATCCAATCTCAACCATGGTTTCCCTTTTCCACTCCATTGGAGTAAACTCACCGGACCCAGATGCAGATCCCTGCACAAACCTTCAACATTATCGCCGCTGTGTATGTGTTGATTCCATCGGTGCTTTACTCCTTCAAAATTTCCAACAAAAACTAGTAAATATGGAGGCAATGAACCCAATTGATAGATTCTGTACCTCTTTTGAATTCTCATCTAGTATTCGAGTTTTTCAGGGTACCCGTGAGCTATCCATTTTGTCAAATCAATTACCATCACGTCGGTGCTGAAATAACATGGGTTACGACCTTTGAATACTGTGGAAAATGCTGGACTTTTCCAAAATCTTGATGTGAAGTAATGGCTGAAATTAGCATGACAATCTTCTTCACATCTTTTTCTTCCCGTCTTCTCTCTACAACAACAACAGGGACCAAGCGGTACTCCGACGGATCCAGCACAAGCGGTCACTCCCCCTCGCCAGGTGCTGGGTCTGCCCCTAGCAGGACGGGGTGGGGAGGTTGCCCCGACCTAGTGATGGCGGAGCATCAAGAATAAAAAAAATTAATTACAAATTACAAAAAAAAAAAAAAAAAA
>CAIGRO010308427.1:0-10571 GCA_903798355.1 Fraxinus baroniana | reverse complement strand
TAGTTTTTGAAATAAGTTTCGAAATGCCACAAGTAATTTGTAAATTCGATTAGCGTGCGACGTCGGAGAATTTTTAAAATTTACGCATATTATCGAAATTCAAATTTATTTTGATTTTGCCCCCGTTTGGCGGAGATTAAAATCAAATTTTTAGTAAATTTTGATAAAAATTAAACAGTTATGGATTTCATGAAATATGTTATTAAAATTAGTTATAATTTTAATTTATATTAAAATTTAGATTCCATTTGATACCAAATATAATTTTATAAAAAAAATTAAAAAAATAACAAAAGACAAATGACAAAAAAATATTAAAAAAAATAGTCAGCTTTGGCAAAGCTGACTACATGCTTTGCCTTGCCAAAAGGCAAGGCAAAGCGCATACTGTTCTCCTGCGCGCCACGCACAGGAGAACAAAAATATGTAAAAGTAGATGTTAAATTTAATAGAAGTTACATGATATAATAAGGCAAAGCGCATACTGTTTCCTTGCGCGCCACGCGCAGGAAAACAGAAATGTGTAAAAGTAAATATTAAATTTAATAGAAGTTACATGATATAATAAGGTAAAGCGCATACTGTTTCCTTGCGCGCCACGCGCAGGAAAACAGAAATGTGTAAAAGTAAATGTTAAATTTAATAGAAGTTACATGATATAATTGTACTAAATTGAAGATAGTGACACGCATACAAGTCATCTTAAAGTTGGGTACCCAACATAGCATTTAACCCATAAACATATTATCAAGACACCTACCCACAACCAACATCAGTCACCATCTAGGTTTTAGACCTCCAATTGATTGAGATTTTGATGACAAATCAATAGCTGTAAAAAGTGGATAACTCTCACAAATTACTTGTTACATGATCTTGCATTCAGCAGAGGAGGTTTCTTCTATATAACATACACACATTCCCATGTGACAACCCCGCCCACACCCAAAACCCCTCCCACACCCACATTCACACCCACGCCCACAATCACTCCCACACCTACGCCAATGACCATACCAATTGCAGTAACACGACTGCGGATATGGGTACCCATGGTTGCATGGACCCCCACCATAACCTTCTGAACATGGTCCACAACAAGTCCTTGCCGATGGATGGAATGGGACTAGTACGGGCACCTTCATGGGTGGTGGTGGAGGTTCGGGCTTTTTAGGGCTCTCGGGCTTTGGCTCTTCTTTGGGCTTTGGCTCTGGTTTTTTTGGGGGCTCTTTTATTTCAATGCTCTTGATGACCTTACCACCTTTGCAACACAATTTGTCACGAAATTTTTCTGGGCTGCAGCATACTACATGGATTGTCACTGTATTTTGCTTGACATCAAATATCTGCCCTCTAATTTCTTTTGTCACATTAAGTTTTACATCAAAGAATACAACAAGTCAGTTCTTATCCAAATAAGTCGATAACACGAAAATAAATAATGTTTGTTCTTGTTCAATCATAATATCGATACTCACGAGGAAGTTTGCAAAGAATTTTTTTGATTTTCTCGTGGCAGGAAGAACATTGGAGATCAACACATAGCACCATCACAGTAACCTGATGGGAGAAAATTGATGAAGATAGTATATGAAAGACGCTTCAAAAATTAAATATAAATGATGAAAAATCCTAAATAAATACACATACCTTCTCACCCATGAGTAGATTTAATATTCAGAAAAATCAGTTGAAATAGACTTTTGAGGGAGAGAAGAATAAATTATGGTACCACGATGATAGAATATGAATTGCGACATTCTCTCCAATTAGAATTTATAAATAAGGGCAGGCGTCAAAGTCTACTTTTTAAGATAAAAAAAATAAAAATTGTACCATTTTTTTTTTATCCGGTAAAAATTGTACCATTTTATTTTATGACGTAGGTGGTGGTTGAAGGGTTGTTTCAATGCATAAATGAGGTGGGAATCCTTAATGCCCGAGAAACGTAAATATCCAATTACTTAACTCTGAAGGAGAAACAAAAACTCCTATGATGTCACTACTGTACTAACTTTGTAAGAAACAATACTGTCAATGGGCTGATGAGGCGAACGCGAAAATGAAGCATAAATATGCGCCCGTAAGACAACCATTAAACTGAGTTTTAAAATAGTGAATTTTTGAAGAATATGTAGTTAAAAAATAGGAAGAAAGTTTTGAATTTACATGCAAAATATTTTATTGTGAAAATGAGTTTGAGAGAAAAAAAATTTGTTTTAATGATTGTCAAGAAGGAACATAGGTATTATTAGTACATGGTAGGGGTGAAGTCGGGTGAGGTGTGGGTGACGTGAGTCGTGAAGGGATCATACTACTGAAACAGTGAATTTTGACACACAACATTGGGCGTGCATTCATTGAAAGATGGAAAAATTAAAAGAAAAAACAGACGAATCACAGTTCGCCACATCAATTCTGTCAACTTTCCTTGTGTAAACTCCCTGTTTGAGTAGCTTAATTCGACGTGAAAGCGATAGATATGCCAAATCACCTGCCAATGGTAGGATACGGTTTATGATTTTGCGGGGTGGATTAAAATTGCAATTGGATGATGGTACAAAACATAGTGAAGAATTTCATTTGGATAATTTTCTAAAAATGTGTTGTCCAATTAAAAATACTTTTAGACGAAATTGATCTAAGATTCAAAATCTTTATATGCTCTTACTTCATGATAAAGTATTTCATCTTAAAATTAATATTTATTTAAATTTTATCTTGAAGAAAACGCTTCTAATATGATATCAGCATCATCAAAAGTGCTTTTTTTCCACAGAATAGCAAGAGAGGGACCATGCCTTTTATTTTGCGAAAAGGATACCACGTACAAGCCTATCGTCTTTCATGTGCTGGCTTTGATACGCACTAGGCACAGTTCACCTTCCAATTTTTATTCGAGTAACCTAAAGTAATTTAAAGGCCTCTTATTTAGGTCGGATTAATTTAATATCGTACATCATGCAACGCAAAAGGCACGTTTTCAAGAAGTTGTACATGAGAGTTTGACAGCTCACAGGGCATGTTTGGAAAAGCTTATAATTGCTTCTAAATTGATCAAATTATATTTTTATCTACATATTTCGTGTTTAATCGGGTGAAATGGAAGCGATATGTAATATGTTCAACCAATTAATAAATTTTTGCTCCTTTCTCTTCTAACACGTTCCGTCAAATAGACGTCAATTAATGATCACAACAACAAGTACCTAGGAAAAAAGATCATATGCAGATAATGAAAAACTATAATACTGAACTCCTTGAGATGCATATGTCCACATGAAATTTCAGAGTCGCCCATTAAATAGAACAACTCTACACGAAATTTTCTCCTGTGATGAAAATGGCAAATAAATGTAACTTCAACTCCTTCGTAATCTTCAATCAATCTTATTTTCGAAGGGGGGAAATTGACATTTCATATGAGAGTGGCAGCCAATTGCTACTNTGACATTTCATATGAGAGTGGCAGCCAATTGCTACTCCCTTGTCCGGGCGTAGATAGAGCCGTAACGTGATTGGAGTCCAAGATGCGGCCACAATTGTTTTAAGAGAGCTTGTTGATGTTGACTTGCGATTGGTTGACCATTGAGTTTTGGGTTTTGAGCCTATTATTCTCCTTGATGGACTTCTGGTCATCCCATGCCAATAGATTGGGCCCACAATGTAACAAGTGGAAATTACAAAGAAGTTGATCTAAAATAATTTTTTAAAAAGTTCTTCTACATGAAATGGAAGCAAACACAAATGGTGTTTGGTAGAGTTTAAAATCGGATTAAAATTAAAAAAATTATCGTTATTGTTGATTTTTATTAGACGAGTGAAACTCAATAACTACTATATTTTCAGTTTAATTAGATTTTGAGCTATACCGAATATGCCCTAAATGTCATATTCAACTATGTATATATATATATATAGACACGTTCTATACTCCAACCCGTGTATTCCAGCAAATTCCAAGCCCTTTGTCCGCACTAGTTCTTCATATACTCTCTCTTAGCTAGGTAGGTTTATACTTTATAGAGGAGAAGATGGATCGAAATGGTGAATATATGGTTGAAACAGCTACAGAAACTCATAAGTATTATGAGTTTTATCAGAAAATCATTAATAATTCTAGTCCCATTAATGTCTATCTTATCTTTTGTATTTTCTTACATTTCTGGTTTCGATTTCGGCTTCTCCTATAATGTTCAATTTTCAGCATTAATATTCTCCCATGCTTTAGATAGAAAGTACGCGTTCCTTATTTGTAATGGAATTCTTGCATTTCTTGCCAAGAGCCTGAGTTTCAGCTCTTCCTTCAATGGTGAAAACATGAACCCAGTTTCTGAGTCGAAAGAGGCTGCGCCGCCTGAAGATAATGAAGCATCAGCCACTATTTATGGCACTGAAAAGCTTGCAATTTCACTGGAAGAGAAGGATCACAAGGAAAAACAAGAAGAAGTGGAAGAAAGAGAGAGTAGGGTTTTGAACGTAGAGAGTGAGGAAGAAGATGAGGACGACGAAGAAGAAGAAAGTGGATTAATTATAGATGGTGAAGAAGAAGGAATAAATGATGACGTGAAGGTAAGCACGGAAGAACTGAACAAGAAGTTTGAAGAATTTATAAGAAAAATGAAAGAAGAAATCAGGATTGAAGCTGTGTGATTACCACAGAATATATAGATGTGTCGTACGTGTCTGTGTGT
This sequence comes from Fraxinus baroniana, assembly GCA_903798355.1. Taxonomy (NCBI): domain Eukaryota; kingdom Viridiplantae; phylum Streptophyta; class Magnoliopsida; order Lamiales; family Oleaceae; genus Fraxinus; species Fraxinus baroniana. The sequence continues at coordinate 5,877 of CAIGRO010308427.1, read as the reverse complement.
GTATTTGGTGAATCGATCAAATATTTCGTGTTTTCTTTGTAATTAAATTTCTGTTTCTTTCTTTTCGGCCACGTTAAATGATGCTCTTAGTCCTTATTAAAATGTTTATTGAACAGTATGTGAATATATATGAACAAGATTTTTGTATGCCAAGCATACACTAATTCATTAAATATTCAACTGCAATTAAAATTTGCATTAATATTAAACAACAATTTGGAAAAGAGTCCAAATTGAGATAATCAACGATCCCAGATACTTTATTAAATTTAGCCCTCTTTATGAAATCAAACCACTTAAAAGGTGGAGCATTTATTCATTCTAAAATAAAGAAAAAAGAAAAATACAAGCTGTGATAGGAAATAAAAAATGATAGAATACAATGTGTTGGTGAGCAATAGGGTCGCTTTTAAATCCATGAGTTGAGCCGCTCAAATGATGATTATCAAATGTCATAAAAAGGTTTAACACGCACTTACTAGACACCAATTAATTTTCAGACGAGATCATTGAAATTCGATCTTGACAAGAGGTATCAAAGACAAGGTCATGACTTCCAATCACAAAAGCGTCATGTTGATCGGGAGGAATTGTTGGGGGGGCAACAAGGCCGCTCTTATACCCATGAATTGAGACATTTTTCATAAAATGTTTAGCATGCTCTCATTTGATACCATCATGTCAATATTGATACACAACTTACGAATATCCCGCTAGAGGTACAAATATCAGGCCATGATGCATGTTCAGACTATGTTGCAAGCCAAAAGAAATGCAACAAATGATTCAACAAAATTATTTGCTACGCGTTTCCATTTCCGGCATTCAAAGTAGACTATGATTTTACTCCATTAGCCATGCAAATAATGGTGGGGACGAAACCACATAATGCATCAAAGACAAGGACCCATATATTCATATCTTGTAAGACACGTTTGACGAATTAAAAAAGAAGGTTACGTGACAAAAATAGTCGTGTGTTAGAACTTTTATCAACTTTTAATTCATATATTTCATCAACTTTTATCATAATCCATTAGAAATGTGATGTCTAGCTAAACCAAATAGGGGGCAAGGTGGCGTTGAATTAAGAATACAAACCAAACCTGCTATAAAAAGAATAAATTCAGGAAACAAATCGGTTCAGGGCCAGGTTGATATATTTATGACAAGAACATTACACAGGGTATGCTCCTTTGTCCTGAATAAAACTGTACAGTAGTTTGAAACTGACCTAAGAATGAGGTTCCTAAAATATGTGGTCCAAAAGGATGGATCTCAACTTTAAACTCATCTGTCTTCTTCGAGGGGTCCCTCGTGTTGAACAAGTTCAGTTGGCAGAATCCCGTCTTCTTACTTGCAACTTCACTTACAGATGGAGGAGGGATCTAGAAGGGATGATTGATGAACCTCAAAACATGAGAAAGTCAGAAAGTCTCTATCTGCAAATGGAGAAATCAAAGCCATAACTCATACTAATTTAATATATCTTGTTGACCTCAAAATTTGGACGATTTCAAGTTATTGGTACTCGATCACCTCTCTATCTACTTTTATAGTATATGCACACTCAGGACAATGTTAGGATGTAATACATTATATTCGGATGGGGTCATATGCATTGTCACAATCAAGTCAAATATAGAAAATCGAGTATTGAAAAACAAATTGTCAGAGTTTTGGCTAGGACCATAGTTTTCGTATATCTTGATTGAGGATAATAGAGTTCAAGAAATATGACATATTTACCTCTTGGATGGTTTTTTCCCGCCATATCCTAACAGCGAACTAGTGGCTGACCCGTCACATTGCCAAAAGTGGGTAGTTGATGAAGGCCACTTCCGTCTGAGCTCCCAACAATCTTTTCACAAATAGCCACTGTTAGGGGGGCATTCCAACTTCACCGTGCCATGTTTCATCTATTCTTTCATCTTACTTAGAGTGTGTTTGGTTGATATTATTTTGAAAAAATGTATTTTAGAATAGTAGATTGATGGAGAATGTGTGGTTGAAAAAGAAGGAAAAGTTATTGATGTAATGGAAAATATTATTTTCTTGAAGAATGTGTGGTTGAAAATGAGTAGAAAAATGAGAATGAGAAATTTAACGTGACTCAAACGGGGGCTTAATTGGGATGTGGGGATGTGTGAACACTTTTGTTTGAGGACGTCTCTTCTAGCCTCATCTTATGCTCTAAGAGGCATCGTGGATTGATAATCCTCTACCCTCGAAAGCTCTAATTATGCGTTCTCTAGGTGACCTCCTAGGGGTCTCGCTCATTTCGGGCCAAGAAGGAAGCCGAACTAGGCTTCGTCCTAGGCCTTATGCTAGTTGACATTTTATCAGTAACCTATGTTCGGTGGGGATTAAAATCATATTTTTAGTAAATTTTGATTGAGAGTTGATAAAATGTGTGGTTGAAAAATTGTGTGAGCAATAAAATATGTAGTTCAAATTAATTGTTGATTTTTGACTTAAATTAAAATAATTAGTTTTGGATCCAAGTTATAGTTTTAGGCCTCTACCACACAAGTAGTGGTGGCAATCGAGCCGAGCGGCAAGTCGGCTCGGTCGCTCGACTCGTACTGTAGCGATCCACGAGCCGCTCGGGCTCGTCAAAAAACGAGCACGAGCCGAACAGGCTGGCTCGGTAGGCGAGCAGCTCGTCTATTTTTTTTAAGAAGGATAATTAAAAAAAGTAAAAAATTCAAAACGAGCCGAGCAGCTCGGCTCGAGAGACGAGCTCGCCCACAAGCAACGAGCCGAGCAGAAGCTCGACTCGTTTTATAACGAGCCACAAGCTCGAACTCATGGGCATCGACTCGGCTCGTTTGCCACCCCTACACACGTGAGTTGGCTTAGGCATGATGTTCGGCTTAGGTGTAATGATTGATGATCATCGGCTTCAGATCAATCATACACACTTTGCCTCTTGCATGGCATGGCTTCTACGTGGAATTGATTAGGACTCCACGTAAGATAAACATATCTCTTTGTGAATAGATTTATTGAGAAACGTCTCTCTTCATCTAGCATAATTCTAACCTAAGGGTCCGTCTAGGTGCAATTAGAATTGAAATTTCAACCGTTGCCAAGTAAAATTTGGACCGTTGCTTTTCACCATTTTCCAGGGAAATCTGACATGGCAGCCGCAATATTGGGCCATTTTATGATAGAATGACATTTTTGCCCTTAATATTTAATTCATTTTGCATGACATATGGACTTCTTCGGTATTTGATGTTAAAAATGTCAGATTTTGTTGCCAAAGTGGGCTCCATTCTGCAGTAAAAAAATGGTTGCTGAAAATGGGAAGAAAGCGCTCCCAGACCGGCGCTAAAATATTTAATTCATTTTGCATGACATATGGGCTTCTTCGGTATTTGACATTAAAAATGTCAGATTTTGCTGCCAAAGTGGGCTCCATCCTGCAGTAAAAAGTATGGTCACTTAATTGCTGAAAATGGGAAGAAAGTGCTCCCAGACGGGCGCTAAAATTAGTCTTTGTTTTATGAGCCGCCATAAGGTGAATGTGTGATTGGGTTAGCAATAGTTTTTCTTTGATTTTGAATTTTTTTACAACTTTTGGAATTTGGTGGTTATTATTTTCCGTCTCTATTTATGTTTGATGTTCTTTGGAGAAAAGTGTACAACTTGTCCCTGACTTATTATCTCGGTAACAATCATAATAAGAGATTGGTGAAAATCATCTAAATTTTCATTAAATTATGATGCCTTGACGAAACACGACTCATTTAAAGTTTTGGGCACGAGTCCAAGTAAAATGCAAAATCTAGACGTGAGAAAGTCACGTGATGAATTAATACAGATTTGTAGAGTTTCCATTAGTGATGATTTTGCAATTATAGTAAATGTTGGAGAATCAATTTGTTTAATTTTAAAATTTAGGTGCCAAATTGCTACTTAACAATAGATTGAAGTGGGCCGCCCATCTCAATTGGGCAGGTTTTATGATGTTCTTTGGGCTTACCTTTTCCTTAGCTGCATTAGACTTTGCGCTCTTGCTCCAACTCGTCAGTTTTGGCCTTCTTCTGGTTCGTGCTGGAAGCTTCATAGGCCCATTAATCCTAGTAGGGCTGGGGTTTTGCCTCCTTTCGCTTTCTTTTTGTTTCTGTGATTTAGTTAAGACTTGGCTTTTCTTCGTATAGAGAATTTTTTTAGAGAAAATTACCTAAATCCCTTCTTTTGAAAATTACAATTCAGAAATAAGGGGATAAAGTTTTAAAATTCAAAAATCAGATGTTAAATAGAATTATTAATTAATATTATTATTATAAAATTAAAAATTAATTTACATACCCCCACCCACTCCATTCTACCCCCACCCAAATTTTGAAATCCCTAAATTCACTTCTCTCTCTCTCTATCATTCTCTCACCCGTTCACTTCTCTCTCTCTATCTATCATTCTCTCTCTACCTTATCTGGTGAGGCAGCGTAGAAGGGCGGCACTGTTTCAGGCACCGGTGGTAGGTGGCAAAAAGTTTCCTTCTCACAGGCCGCCTAGGCAGTAGCGGTGGAAGAATGGGGGATATGCCGATATCGCCTTCGTCCTCCTCAGCCTTCCGCATCCCACTTTGTCCACGCGCAACGACCTCCTCTTCCGCGACAGCAGGGGCTGGACTCAACGTCAATTAATAGTACTCGTGCCCTGAAGTTGTATCCTGCGAGCTATACTTACAATTGCAGCCAGAGATTTCCTCCATTATTATTGATACTATATTATTATTATTGAATGGTATATTGAATAAATTCTGCTTAAAAGTAGCATTAAAGTGGTATATTTAGGGATCTGGTGTCTTCAGAATAATCTCCAATTCCAGGTACTCTGATTTGAATTTTGTTTTTTTAGCCAGATTTAATCAGTACCAAGTTTGGATCGTTAGACGAAAATTTGGTTCTTTTGTGTGAATCCGAGCTCCAAAGTTCTGATTTCAGTTTGCACAAGGCAATTCAACCTTCATTGGCTGACGTAAATCCCAATTTGTGTTGTGTCTTGGGAAATTTGAGGATTTCTATAATGACTAATTTGGACGTGTTTTTAAATACCCGTGAGAACGACTGACGTGTTGTAATAAGGGGGTTGAAAATTTGATTATTATTGATACTAGATTATTATTGAATGGTATGTTGAATAAATGCTGCCTGCTTAAAAGTAGCATTAAAGTGTGCAGCCTTTTTTCAGATTTTTTCTTACCATTTTTAATCTAATCGAGACATGTTCAAACAAGGATTTGTGTACGTTAAATGTTGTTTTTGGTAAATTGCAGAAAGAATAAGCCTATGCGGGGGTTCCATTTTAGAAAAAAAAATATTTTTCTTTTTCATATTTTTAACCCCACATTCTCTAAAAAAAATCACTTTCAATGTATATTTTTCCCAAAATCTATTTTCAATGAAGCTCAAATAGAGGCCAATTAATAACTTGCCGATTGTGGTGTTTGTTTCGTGGTGTAAGGGGATTTGTTTGTGGTGACCATTTGTGATCAAATGTGTGTTTATTGTGACTGGTTGTGACCAATTCTGTGCTAATTGTGACTGGTTGTTAACGGAGACATGCGACACGAAGACATGCCTGTCTCCATGTCACACGGAGGCCGTGTCTCCATGCTTAATTGTGACTGATTGTGACCAATTCTGTGTTAATTGTGACCGATTGTGACTGGTTGTTAACGGAGACACGACCTGTGTTTCCGTGCCGCACAGAGACACGGAGACACGGGCGTGTCTCCGTGCTTAATTGTGACAGGTTGTGACCAATTCTATGTTAATTGTGACCTGATGTGACTAATTGTGACAAATTCTGTGTTGGGGGTGTGGTTCCCAGTTTTTAATATTTGAAAATTTTTTGGAAGGT
>CAIGRO010308367.1:0-12533 GCA_903798355.1 Fraxinus baroniana | reverse complement strand
TCGCTACAGTATGAGCCGAGCGGGCGAGTCGACGAGCTACTCGACTCGATTGCCACCTCTAAGTGGCGGCAGAACGGTCATCGGGATCGTCGTAATCGAAGCAATCGTCGAAATCGTCGCCAGAGACCGGACCAGTAGTCGGAATAATTTCCGGAGAGGTAAGGGTGGGAGGGGTGAGGTGAGGTGGGGTGGGGTAATTATATTATATTAGAATTAAATATTTAATAATATATTAATTTAATAATTCATTAATTCATAGATAAAAAATTTAAAAACTTGATTTATGAAATTTGGAATTTGTTTTTTGTACTTTTGAAAAGGTGTAAAGTAAACACCTTAGAAATGTATTGTTCCCTTTATATATTTTGAGTAGCCCATGTTTATTTGGGTTCTTTATTAAATTCCTACAAATTAATAGATCGAATACAAATATTCTTCCCCTCTAGATGATCACTATTGGACAACATATATTTATTCCTTTTGAAAATAGGTTCTTTCACGTGATGTGTTGAAATTGTTTATATTTTCATATTTCACGACTTCATGTGTTCTGCATGGATTTTTAAAAAATTTTGTTGTTTCACATCTCTTCAAGGAGGGGTGACGACCGGCCCACAACATTTTCATACACCAGATCGTATTTGGGGTTTAATTATATATATAGTCATGTTTAATGTAAAAATTCTGATGTAGCATTTCTGTTTTACGGCTTTGCACCTTGCTAATTTATTTTAAGTTGTTCACGAGCGAACGGAAGCCTTCTCGCTAAATTATAAAAGGTTAAGAATTTGGTTGTCTGAAAATAAAGGTTAGAGATAAATGCTAGGAAGTGCAATGATTTACCCTTAAATTTCCCAAATTTAACTTTTCTTTTCAAAATAGACATTCAGAAGATCCATACACATTTATCGATATTGAGGGCTGAGTATCTTGTTTGGAAGCATCCATCCATGCATACAACCCTAAATCAACGGAGGCCGTCTACTATATCAAGACCCTTCTTGATGCTTTCCAAGTTCTTTGCCATGAACTTACTGTACTTCTTCATGGTTTCCTGCGGGTCTATTTCAAGAAGGCCAACCAAGTTCTGTTTGAAGACAGTCAAAAGCGATGCTTTTGCATCGTGGAATGGACCCCTACTCATAGGGGGCGCAAGAGGCACTACCTGATCAGGTTCAATGGCATAACCCGATAAAACTAAGGGAATATTAGTAAAGTCCCCACATTTCAACACATTGTCGACAGTCAGAGGATCAATGGTCATCACCACCACAAGCGCTCCAAACTCGTCTCTACAAGTCTCCTGGAGCACCCACTTTAGTCCCCCCATCTGTCAAACATACCTATCAGCCCTCAAGTTATCGAAATATATACATGATATTACATTGTACTATTATTCAGTGTGTGATGGTGTTACTTAGTCAAAAGAAGTTATGACATTTTGCTAATTAAAGAAATTGACGTCGAGAGATCCGTCCATATTCTCGATATGTGTCAAAGTACACAAGTTTAAGTTATATAGAAGCATATGTAAATGAGGAGAAGATAGGACTTGCCATTGGTCGTAGGAGGGTGACGTTGTTGCCATCTTCGCCTGTGGGAATATGGTACTCTTTTTGCAAGGCAATGTTATCTAAACCGCATTGTTGCCTAATGTTTTCATCTAGTAGGAGATCAAAGAGACGTTGGGGGGATTGAAACAGCTTATGGGATGCTGCGGCACTTACAAGTGTTGTGGCTGGTTCTCCCGAGTTAACCATACTCGCACCTATCGTCATCCGCAGATTTTCATCCGCAAAATGTTCACTTGAAGGGCAGACAACAGCGCAAAAGGCTCTTGTCATGTGTGCTGCTAGCTTTAACAAGTATCTCCGCTCTTTTGCAACCATGGCTGAACATGAAAAGTGTCAGGATTTCTTCACATGTAAAGACTAAGAAAGATTGATTTTTTTTCAATTTGAATTAAAAAATGAGGCCGAGATTTACCGGTTTCATTCCCGATGGGAACACCAGAACTTTCTTGGAGAATGGTGCGATGCAATGTCCGTTGGAAGGTGGCAATCCACCTTGGCGCTCCGAATCCGTTGCCAGATTTAATCAAACTTCGGTAAAGGTGATGAATTGCATGTTCACCGTAACGTACATGTTCTACCCATATAATCTAAACATCAAATGACAAAATCAGTTTCTATTTTCTAATTTGACACAAGATGTTTCTAGAATTCTAATACACCATTCAGTTCAATGACACGTTTAACATAGAACCCTAGACTTTGTAAAGAAAATGTTCTAAAAAAAAATGCAGAGAATGGGATAGAAAAATCAATTGCTTTCTTTAATATTGTCAATGTTGAAAATGATAGATAAAATATTCGTGAAAGAATACCGGTTAAACAAATATCGAATTTACAACACATGCCCGATATGCAACTTACCGTATATGTACCTAACATACCATATATGCAACTAACATACTAATATGCAGTTTATTGGGTAGACAATAACTTACCAAATAATAATTAAGATATAGCAAATTAAATAATTTGCTAATCACAACAAATAAAATATTAATTATATAAATAACGATAAAATAGAACAAATAATCTAAATAAAAGAGAATAAAAAAATTCAATTGAACTTTAAAAATTCATAAGATTAATGTGTAAGATTTGATGTTCCATTTTAAAAAGTTAACCTTATTAAGAGGAGTAGCACAAACTCTTATAAATTGGTTTATGTTTTCATCTTTATTTGATGTGATATTTTATCCCTTAACATGTCTCGCAAGATGATGGCTCTTTTGAGCTGACCAATCTTGAAATTCGTGTGTTCGTTTTTTTAGTATTAATCGGATCGAGTTACTTGTTAGAGGTTAACGGGCTCTGATACCATGTTAAGATATGATGTTCCATCTTAAAAGGTCAACCTTAATATTAAGAGGAGTAACTAAAACTTTTATAAATTGATCTATATTTTTATCTTTATTTGATGTGTGATTTTATCCTTTAACATAATGCATACGTCTTTAAAACTAAAAATAGACTAAGTTGTTCTGAGGTAAGCCCTCTTGTTGTAGTCAAAATAAATTATCGGTTGCAAACAAAGCCAATATTAAGACTGTATCCACGAAAATCTGAAATACGAAAAATGATCATATTATCTTCAAACAATTAATTGTCCTTAGCAACGTTCCGGAGTTGGAGTTGCTTCGAAAAAACTTATTTAACACGAAAGGGTAAAGGATGCGAGCTCTTATAGATCTATAAATGGGAAGAAAACATGTATTGAGCAGGTGAAATAAGTCATAACAAACAACTAAAAGAATTCATGTTCGGAAAGTTAAAATTACCTTGGAATAGCCATGAGGCATATCCTGCACTACACAACCAGAGGGAAGCCTCTCGCATTCTGGCATTGCAAAAGAATCTTCCATAAAAGTTAGGATAGGCGCGTCAACAACAGTCCACACGCCATTGTCGTGCCTCTTGCTGTACCGGTGAAACTCCACCTTGCGAACTGGAACCAATGGTGACAGCACTTGGAGCTCAGCAGCCATCTACCAATAACTCAATACACAAAAAGTGGTTAAAAGCGCTATTAGGATTGGAAAACCAGTGTAGAAATATATATCACTTACCTTCTTAAGTTCACTTGATATCAATTCAATAGTTGAAGCCTTTTTAACCATAGATGGAAATGTCTCTGCCCATTCGTCCTACAAACACAATGCAATAAAGAATTAATTCAAATTGAGAATAACAAGTTTGAAGAATGTTAAAGAGATTGCAATTCTCACCGAGTTCATTAATGTCGAAATAATAGACGAACTGTGCTTCATTACAGTGCAAGTCTTCTTTGAGGCATCAGTGACATGACCTGCATATTTCCTTCTAAAGATAGCATTATGTATAATTTTCATGTATTCGTCTTCATTCAGCGTATCCCATTCACCTGTAGCGCTACTACTCCAAAGGGGAGCATCTGTTTGTGCCATTTTTAATAATTCATCCGTAGCCACTGTCCAACTTTCCATGTTTTAAATCCCAAATCTACTTCTGCCCAAAAAGCAACATAAAGGAAAAATCATCTTAAAAAAAACAAAATCGTACCATATACACGCCTGTGCGGACACAGATTCTCACGTATGTATATATATTGAAAAAGTCGGATGGTGTGGAATTATTAAGAGACAAATTTTGATAGAAAGTAAGATAATCATTTAATATCAATATAAATGGTCATCCAATGTTAGGGCGCTAATATTCTTATGGTATATTGTATACCAAAAAATTTAACTGAATCTAAGGTCAATCGGCCTAAGCCTACAAGCCAGTTCTGTTCAAGTATAACCACATGTTCTGTTCAAGTATAACCACATCAGGGCCGAAAAACATCAGTTTACTTTTCTATGTTGCTGTCCCATATTGAAGGTATTCTTGTAAAGAATACCCCACAGTTCCTGCAGTAAGAGTAAAAAACCGGACTCAACCCATTATCCTTGCAAGTCAACCTAATCTTGCATTTGTCTCTGTCAATCACTTGCTGTTGTTACAGATAAGTGAGAAGAGAAGCCATCCAAACTGTACTATTGTGATTTCTATATATGCCCATTTCAGATTCTTGGCGTAGTACTTGATCCGAGACTCCCTTTGGAAATAAAGTTGTAAACGAGAAGCAAAATTCACCCTTTACAGTTTTGTGCCTCGAAAAAGCTATAATTGATAATTCCACGTGGAATTCAGTTTTTCCTTGTGTTTCGATCTTTTCACTGCAAAAGTCCATGAAATAAGAGCGCCAAAGGCTCCATAACCTAAATTCTTGCTAGAATGAAATCCTCTTATAGCTTACTCGAGTTCTTTGTAACTAAACCTCCTTGACCATCTCCTTTATACTCCGAAAAAGATCTTGCCTATCCCCTTTTCCTTCTCGAGATTTTCTTTTCTACTCTATGTAACTAAATACAATGAGTTGAACGCAGAAAACAAACCAAAAACAAAATATAAAGGATTTCAAGAAATAAAGAGAGGTAGAGGAGACACAAGGCCTAAATTTGCTTATCTGCATGTCATTTTCTATCTCCTTAACAAGAAAAGATGAAACCATCACGATAGGACAATGAAGAGCTGAGAAAAAAAAATAGAAAAGAATCAGACTATCAAGAAAGAACTTCGAAACTCACATTTGAACGACAAATGAAAGTTTCCCTCTGCCGTGGTGGTGGCTGTGGCGGTGAGAGCACATGAGTAACTTGTTAAGTTGACAAATAAGTTTTTAACAGGAAAAAGTTTTTGCTGTAAAAATAATGATGTCGACTTGTTCAAATTATAGTATCACTCCTGAATATTTTATTCCTTTAATTAAAGCTTTGCAGCAGGTCACCTCAGACCGGTAGCTTTCTTAGAATCCGAAAAACCAATCTTGCCCATCACAGTGCATAGAAGTTACACCAGCCTTGAATACGCGTAATGGATATTTTTGTTATTTCGCACGTCCTCCCATTAATAATTTATCTACAGCATATTAACTCCCTGTTTGCGCGATATTATATTCCTTATTCTCGTTCTTTTATTAATTTTCAATCAAACATTTTTCAATAAAATAATATTTTCTATCACATCAATAATTTTTCTTTCTTTTTCAACCATACATTCTCCATCAATCTATTATTCCAAAATACATTCTTCTCAAATAATCTTCATCAAACACACAAGATGGTCCTTCGCAAGGATTAAAATTAAATTCTTCGTAGATTGTGATAAAAGTGTTTAAAATGTATTGTTGAAAAGTTGTGGGACTCGTGAAAAATATGGTTAATATTGATTATTTGACTTTGACTTGAATTTAAAATCATATTTTAATCCTGACCAAAGAAGGGTTAAAAGAGAGAATTGAGAAAAAAATATTTGAATGCCGATTTAACCCTTATATTTTTTTTCTTTTGACAACAATGCCCTTTTTTTATGAATGTAACATAATGGTTAGTAGTTAATAATTATATTTAACTCCAAAAATTAATTATAATTCAACTTCATATAGTCTCCATTATAAAATGAAAAAAATTATAAATTCTGTTCTTTTATTTGAAGTACTTAAAATTATGTGTTAATCGAATTATGTTTTATCGCTTAAAAATCGAAACTCGTCTATATATAATCATACTTTATAATTATAATTTAATAGTTAAAAATCAAAATTCCATTTGAAATTGTAAAGAATAACACTTAAAGGTGAAGTAATGGTTATGTGAAAATAGAGAGAATTATTGTCAATCTTAAAGACATAAGACCCCGATGATTATAAGTTATTGCCTTAACATATTTGTAACCTCAATCCACACGTCTCCCTTAAGAATTAGAAAGAAATATATAACATTTTCAGATTTATTTTAATTTTTTTTCTGCATTAAATATTAAAAAGGAGAATTCTTTTTCACAATTAATGCCCTATAGTCGACTTTTATAAAGTTTTGAAGGTAAAATATGTTATTAGGATAACAACCACCCATTAGGAGGGCCTAAAATTGGAATGACTTCGACCCATAGAAAAACTTCACATAAGAGGACTTTATAAAAATAGGTGGTTGTAAAGTAGAGAGGAAATATGGTTTTTGACTTTTTGCTTTGATATCAAGTAAATGCCAGAAGTGGAAATGTAATTCTGGTGTTATTTTTTTATTTTTTTTTATCATGAACTTTGGTAAAATATAATAAAAATAAGAGGTTGGTTATTCAATACTAACGAGTATCTCTAAGAGACTTTTTATTTAAAAAGAGCATTTTTGACAAATTTTTTATGCACTACAACATTGTTCTCTATTTTATCTCTTTATTTTACTTTTCTCAATAAATTTTTTTAGATTTCTTCTCATATTTTATTTAACATAATTTTTAATATGTCGATGGACAATCATTTTAAATGTGGTTTAAATAATTTAAGAAGTAGAGTATTGAAATATGTGACTAATTAAATACAATCGTTGTACATTTAAGAATAGAGAGTGAGTTTAGTTCTCTAAATTTGGATAGACAAACGCCATTTTTATTTTTAAAAGTTAAAATAGAGTTTTTTGGAGTTTATTATTAAACCTTAGCTAAAGAGTATTTTGTATTTAAAAAGTATGCTTTTAGTAACTAGTTAAGAACTATTAGTAGTCCTACCAATCTCCCACGTTGATCGCTTTTTGAAGGTCTCTCTCTCTCTCTCTCTCAATTAAGATTTTGTTGACGCAACTTTTTAAAAATTTATTTTTAACCACATATTTTATCAACAAAATGTGATACATAATGTTTATCTATTTTAATTTTTAACCAAATACTTTCAAAATATTGTTCACGTCAAATAGCACTATATTCATGAAAATGATGGCAATTAATTGATCTTTATGTCTCTCTCTTAAATTTATGGATGTACAATAAATATATATGGAGAGGCCAAAAATGGCATATGAAGGGACATCAAGCTTTTCATTAGCTGGAACATATATGGCTATTTATTGGAAAATCGTAAAAATTATTTTGAGGTATTGATTGGGACAATTGATTATGAATCTTTATTTACAGCTAATCGATTTCTGCATGTCTGAGAAATAATATTATCCCTTGGGGGTACAAAAATGAAAATAAAATAAAATAATTTAGACATTTTCTCTCTTTATAACCCTATGTGTTGACCCGAAAAAACGTATCACCAAAGTGGATAACAAATGTCAGGCCCACTCATGTCAGCCTAGGCAAATTTCGACGTGTTTCGACCAGCAAACCGATGGGAGAAGGATAGCACATGAACGTGGAAGATGCTTCATGGCGTGAGAAAAAAATGTTAGATCAACGACGATAATAACTAAAGTGACTGCACTAACAAACAATCACTAACCAAATATATATGACCTAATATACAAACTAGCAATAATAGATCAAGCGAGAATTTATATTGAGAATGCTCTTGTATATTATTCTTTTCAATGTTCAAAGAACTATCCTTTTTTATGTACAAAGATCATCTATTTAGATATTTCTAGTTGACGTGGTGACCATTAGATCAGAACCAAGTGGCCTCATCCTCTTGACCAAAGCCTCACATCGCTGAGCCTATCATACATTAAATACATTGTCAATGGGTCAACTACATATACAATAGGCTGACACACCTGACATTCTTTATTACAGACGCCATATCAATCATTCCTAAAAATTGTATGCAACTCTTGCAAGAGACAACTTCAGTTTCAACCATTCCTAAATATCTTAGCTGGTGTAACTTCTATGCACTGCGAGGGGCAGAATTGGTTTTTGGAATCTAAGAAAGTTACCGTTCTTAGGTGACCTGCGTGTCACGGGGTTAGTTTTCTCACACCGGAATAACTAGACATCGTGCGACCTTAACACAAACAATTCCCGTCCCTACGAGAAAACGTTAAGTCAGCCTTCAGATGCTCACAAAATAATTCAACCGAGTAGGCTAAATTACTAGCACTTTGAGTAGAGTATTTGAAGTAATATAGAAGACAAGTATTCTTAGGAGAAAATCTCTCTTTATATTAAAATAACTCAACTTCAATCTAATTAATTACAATGAAACTACATCCCTATTTATAGGCAAAATCCCATGCACTTCCATTGGATTTAGTGGCTAGGATCAATCCTCATCCAAGGGTACATAATGCTTGCAAGTTGCCTCTAAACCTCCTAAGATCAAAGAAAGTAAAGTTGGAATTGACTTCATGCAAGTGAGATGTCTCTACAAAAATCTCATGCTAGACAAGTCTGTCATCAATTTGACTTTTGCTTCCTCCTTGGCTTGATATCTAGTAAGTGACTTAAGTAACCATCTTTGACTAAAACTCCCAAAATATCCCAGCATTCATTCCATGGTATTTCTTCTTAGAAAACCACCTGGTGTGCTGGGAAAACCGCCCATGTCATGTACATGTCACTCCATGTCAAGCAGCTTGCAGTCAGTGTTTCTGTGCTGACTGACTGCATTATGTGTCTGACCATGTCCAGCTACATCCTGGGTGCTCCTTGCAATCTGCCTGCGATGTTTGTCTGCATTGCAACCTGTGTTGTTGTGCCTGAACACGAACTCGAATTTTCCAGACACCACCTAGACATGAACCCGAATTCCTGACACGACCGGACACGAACCTAACACCATGTACATCACTCATATTTCCACCAAATTAGGTGACATCGGCATCGTCATGGACCTTTGAAGCCTAGACCTAATCAACCATAGGTCTATCTTATTTTTCCATTTCGAGCCATAATATTCCCTTGCCATACTAGACATCAAGTCACCATGGTCCGTCACATGCTGCAATGCTTTAGCTAAAGGAATAAACTATTCAGAAGTAATACTGTAATTTGAACAAGTCGTCATCATCATTTTTACAGCAACAACTTTTTCCAGTTAAAAACTTCAACTTTTACTCTTGTCCTCTCAGGCTCTCACCGCCACCGCTACCCAACAGCCACCAACACAGCAGAGGGAAACTTTCATCTTTCGTTCAAATGTGAGTTTTGAAGTTCTTTCTTGGTGGTCTCATTTTTTTCTATTTTTTTTTTAAAGCTTCATCGTTCTGTCTTGGTGGTTTCATCTTTTCTTGTTGAGGAATAGAAAATGACATGCAGAGTAGCAAATTTAGCCATCGTGTCTCCTCTACCCCTCTTTATTTTTTGAAATCATTTATCTTGTCTTTTTGGTTTATTTTCTGCGTTTAACTCGTTGTATTTAGTTACATAGAGAAGAAGAAAAATCTCGAGAAGGAAAAGGGAAGGGGGAAAGACGAGGCCCAAGGAGGTTTAGTTACAAATAACTAAAGTAAGCAACAAGAGGATTTCATTCTAGCAAGATTTTAGGTTGAGGAGCCTTTGGCGCGGTTTTTTCATGGACTTTTATGTAGTGAAAAGATTGAAACATAAAGGAAAACTGTATTCCACATGGAATTATCAATTATAGCCTGTTTGAGGCAAAAAAACTTATTCCAGCTCCAACGCTGTTGTGTTGTAAAGGGTGAATTTTGCTTCTCCTTTACAACTTTATTTCCAAAAGGAGTCTTGATCGAGTACTACACCAAGAATCTGAAAAGGATATATAGAGAGAAATTACAATATTTCAGTGGGGATGGCCTCTGTTCTCACTTATCTGCATCAGCAGCAAGTGATTCACAGAAACGAATTATGAGCATGATTAGGTAACTTTGGACTGGCAAGGTTGGGATGAGTCCGGTTTTTTACTCTTTACTGCAGGAACTATGGGATATTTTGCACAATAATACCTTCAATATGGGCAGCAATATAGAAAACTGATGTTTTCAGCCCTGATGTAGTTATAATTGAACAGAACTGACTTGTAGACGTAGGCCAATTGACCTTAAATTCAGTTAAAAAATTTCTGGTATACAATATAAGCATATTAGTACCCTACCATTGGATGACCATTATTATTGATATTAAATAATTACCTTACTTTCTATCAATATTCATCTCTTAACTTTGGACTAGCAAGGATAATGGCTTCTGTTCTCACTTATCTTGTCTCTAGATATGTCGATTAGTAATCAACCTTTTCATCTTAATTCAAAGTTACTAATGATACTTAAAAATAGACTTTCTGGTGTGTACTGTGTTTATTCTTATCTCATTTTCACGGGTAAACTCTTGGATTCATAATCTAGAATGCATCTGTAGTGTTAATTATGTTGGAGAAAAGCCATTACAACTGCTACTTTGGAGAAAAGTTTCTTTTCCCCTTTCTCTCTCTATACATATATGAGAATCTGTGTATGCACAGGTGTGTATATCAGTATGAGTTTATATATCTTAAGCTGGTTTTTCTTTTTGGGCAGAAAGTAGATTTGGGAGATAAACATGGAGAGTGTGATGGAGTCAACGGATGAATTGTTAAAATTGGCAAGAACAGATGCTCCCCTTTGGAATAGGAGCTTGGGAGGTGATTGGGATGTATTGAACGACGAGGAATATGTGAAAATGAAACCTGCTGATCTATTTAGAAGGAAACACGAAGGTTATTTCACCGATGCCTCAAAGAAGACTTGTACTTTAATGATTGACCCTTCGTCTGTTGTTTCGATATTAATGAACTCGGTGAGAATTGCAATCTCTTTAATATTTCTTCAAATTTGTTAGTTTCAGTTTGAATTAATCCTTTATTTCATTCTGTTTATAGGACAAATGGGCAGAGACATTTCCATCTATGGTTAAAAAAGCTTCAACTATCGTAGTGCTGTCAAGTGAGCTTAAGATGGTAAGTAATATTTAATTCTACAGTCACATTTCCAATCCCAATAGCGCTTTAACCATTTTTTGTTGTATTGAGTTATTGATAGATGGCTGCCGAGCTCCAAGTGCTATCACCATTGGTTCCAGTTCGCAAGGTGGAGTTTCACCGGTACTGCAAGAGGCATGACGACGGCGTATGGACTGTTGTCGACACACCTATTCAAGCTTTTTTGGAAGATTCTTTTGCAGTGCCAGATTATGAGAGGCTCGTCTCTGGTTGTGTAGTGGAGGATATGCCTCATGGCCACTCCAAGGTAAGTTCATCTTCCTGTATATGAATTCTTTTTACTGGTTTGTTATGACTTATTTCACCAGCTCAAGACTTGTTTTCTTCACATTTATTAATCTATAAGAGCAGGCATCCTTTGCCCTTTTGAATAAAATAAGTTTTTTTAAGCAACCGCAACTTTGGAACGTTGTAAATGACAATTGTTAGAAGATAATATGATCATTTTTCGTGTATACATTTTAATTTTGTCTTTTGTCCATTTTTTTTTTTTTTTTTTCAACCAATATTACATTGTTGAATAATATGACAAGAAACAGAGAAAGAACAAAATGTTTCATTCTTTTAAGGCCTTGGGCCTAAATACATTTGACTCAACAACACATCTTTTTTTTCCCTCTTGTTTTTTCCATTACATCGTTAAGGTAAGTCTACATCTGGACTTTCATCTTTGAAAGCCAAATCCCAATGATCACTCCCACCCAACTTTTTTCAAATGATATTGGGATGGGAAAATGAAAATTCTACACTAGTGCACCTGCAAATTGTGCCAACTTTCCCTACAATTTTTGAAAGACACTATAACCAATTACAAACCATAAAAGAAAAAACACTACAAGCTTTCTACAATTTACATAACCCCTTGGGGGATTGTTGCTCTGACTCCCTGCAGCTCTAAACGTTGTTACAACCATGACTCTAATTCGCCCCAGCCTGTGCAAAGCCCATCACCCTCACTTTCATTGCTAAACAGGGTTTGGTCCAAGCAATCAAGCGATGCTCCACAGGCCAGGTTATATGATTGGCAAGCGGAGTGGCATACCCGCAGTCTGTTGTCACCATCGTTGTCACACTTTTGTATAGATATCTGGTTCAGGTATCGGGTAAATAAGAGAGTTTAACGAATTCCTCAAGCCACAATATGATATGCAACTGATGTAAAACGCACACGGTAATCAAAACTACACTTTACTGCTAGGTCGAAAATATTCTATGAAACGTAAACC
>CAIGRO010308363.1:0-11329 GCA_903798355.1 Fraxinus baroniana | reverse complement strand
TTATACCATATTGAGTTTGAGGGAGCGTGTTAAAGATATTGAAAGAATAATCTCTATGATATTTTTTCTATAGTGTAGGATTATTTTCCTTAGTAGTTGATTGTATAATTATTCTGCAATCTTTCCTTTTAGAGTTATTTATAACCATACAAATAGGGTCGTTTACTTTGTAATAGAAACAAGTTTATTATATACAATTTATAATATTCTTCACAGTTACTAATAAGATATGAAAAGGTCCTTAAAATACTTCAGGGTTCTCCAATACCAGAATTCTATTATTACCATTATTTTCAAACAAGCCGTATAATAATTTAGTACTTGAGCCCTCATTCCTTGTTAGGAAGTAGGAACCCCCTTTACTAAAGAATATATACATATGATTCCCCAAAAATGGCATGCCCAATATCATACAAAAAGAAATGGTTAGCAAATAGAGAACACAAGAATCGAGATCTATGTTCTTATAATCCTTCGGTTTTACTTAAAACGCAAGTTTAGCATGTTCTTATCTACTCTGCTAATGACAGCATCCAGTCCTAGAAAAGAAAATTTGTATTCTCTCTTTCTGACAGAAACCTAAGCCAAAAAGAGAATGAGAAGATCAAACCCATCACAAAATTAAAATCAAGGTTGCTTTGAATTCAGTGTAATGTCTACGATTTGCCCTGTATAACCATCACATCTATCCAGGGGATGGCATGATGATAAACATAGGATAAAAACATTGAGCCCACCTCAGTTACAACATTATGGACCAAACGCACGCATACATGATCGCTTACCATGTTCTGGGAGGTCTCGATTTGATTTGATATCGTATTTTGGATAGTTTTTAAGTGATGGTCATGTTAGCCAATTAAGGTTAAGGTTATCTATTGGGCGATAGGACCAATGGACTCTATTCAAAGCCATGTATTTAAGCTTGGCTCCAACTTTGACAAGTTTACAAGGTTCAGTCTATCCCACCAAGTCTTATCGTTTTATATATTTGTAGCAAGTAGAAAGTCAAATGAAATATTATTTTTGCGTTTTTTGCCGAGCTTGAGACCAGTTAAATTTCTGCTAGACTTCTACTTCTGCTTCATTGTGATTCATCATATTTAATAGTAACGTCTATATATCTCTGCAACCCAAGAAGCTTCTCATTTCCATTTTCCAAATTTTTGATGAACCCTCACTGGTTAACTCCTAATATTTCTTCCAGCTCTTAAGCAAGTTGGCCATAATCTAAAGCTCTCTCCAATTGTTGGCTACATTTACAGAAAAATAATATACATAGTAGCAAACGTGATCTTTACTTGATAAACATACACAATCCTTTTTCTACAACAGAGAAGAATATTATCCTTAAACTGGTCCTAAATCACCTAGTATTTACTCACAGGAAAATTGATAGGTTAAGAACAGTTCTTCCACAGTTGTGCTAGACAAATTCTCTTCTTCTTCTTCTTGATTGTTTTGACGACTCTTTTTTTTTTGAACATGTCTTTTAACAATAATTCACTCAAAAGGCAGCTAGTCAGATGATCTATAAATCAAGGGTAAAATAAATATATATTTAACATGCCACACCCACTTAGATGCGTCATTTATATAACATTAAATTTAACAGAAAACAGAAATGAAAATAGCATGCATATTACAAATCTAACCTTTTTGTTGTCAGCATCACATTCATCTGTACAGAATTGAAGTTGTACATCACCTGGAGCTTGCCATATCTGGTCATTCTTCTCCAGTTCCTTACATATCTCAAGCAAGCGAGTATATTTATTACAGTAAATAGCTCTGAGCAACAACATTTCCACATCAATGCAACTTTGGTTGAGGGAAAATTCAGCCTCCCTGCCAGTCAGAGGATCGATCACAAATGTGCTATGAAGGCACTTTATCTGCAAATCTGGACCAGGTTCAATTTTCATGCATGGGCATGTTCCTGTGCCAGATGCACCTGAGTTTTTATCAAAATCCAACCAATATATAACTTTTAATCCAGGAGTTCGTAAACCAGCTGAATCAGTTTCTCCATCCTGAGTGATCTGGGTCGAGCTAGCATTCCCTCCCTGTCCACTACTCCCATCAGATATCAGCTCAAACCGAATTGCATCTTTCCATCTGCCTTGCCTAAGTGCTTGCACTTGTCTTATTACAGTGTCCATAACGAGGGCAACACAAAGCTCATGAAGAATAGAATATAATGTCATGAATGGGTTTTCCGAGGCAGCCATTCTGCGTTCAAAATCATCTCCAAGAGCACGCCGTCTCAACTCTTCCAGCTTCACAAGCCCACCTTTCTCACCAACAAGCAGCTCCAAATGCAATATCCTCCACATTGACAAATGTCCTCGGTAACCAAGGGTAACCAGAACCTTAAATTCACCATCAACACGAAGCAAAGCGACACCATCAGAAACCTTTACTTCGGTAATTTCTCTCGGAAGTGAAACTTCAAGTAACTTAGACCTAACAAGTGCATCTAGTTTCCTCAAAGCTGGACTTTGCTGATCTGCGTTCAACGTGCCCTGTGTACCCACATCCTCTATACATTTAGGCAAACGCTGGTACGTTCCCGTAAGAAGAACCTCAATTGCAGACGGAACATCATAGATGGGAGCACGAGCTTGTTGTAGCCCCTCATGCATGAAAAACATTGAATCTGCAGCTTGGGTGAAGCATGTATCGTGACTTGATAGAGTTGAAGCAAGTTGCTGACAGTATCGTATCAAAGGAACCTGCAAGTCAAGAAACACGGATTTGCAAAGGAAATGTAGTTGAGATAGCCACTTGTAACCTTTCACTGAAGATATTTTTTTCATCTATTGAAATATATGACATACATGCATACCCTGAATGACTTTGACAAAGAAACACCAACAATAATGTATTTATAAATATATAGAATCAAAACGCCACAAGTAAATTTATAACCAGATGTGTAAGTGAAGCTATTTGAATTGACAGTAAAAATGAGGAAATATAAATATAATTTGCAATATATAACTTTTCTTGATAGGGAATGTGTTAAAAGAATGTTATGTACTAAGTGCTGAGTAAATCACATAGGAGAGTCATTTACTAGCCTAGAAGAAAGTAAAGTCACACTATACTCATAAGTGTGTTATTCTAACATGAGAAATGATAGTTAAAAAATAAAGAATACAATGAACATTGGTATTCCACAATAATTATCTACCAATGAACTTTGAATGAGGACGATGAGTATAATGTATTAGTAGGATTCATGTTCAAACACTATAGGATACATGCATGGGGAACATTCCCCTACCAACATTTTTGATATTTGAACAATTAAATTTAAGCTAATCTAACAGCCTCCATCAATTATATTAAAATCCTTTAAAATTTATCTCTCCACGTCTAATCATACCTCAATTACCTTTCAAAAATCACCAATTACCTTTTAAGAAGCATTTTTTTTCAAAGAAAAAAAAAAAGAATCACCATCCCAATTATTCTCTAATCGGCTTCAAAGACTTCAGTTATAGTTTCATGAATTTCCAACAGTCTTGGATGGTTATTATTAGTTTGGTTTGTCTTTGTACTAATCACATACATTAGCTGCTGAATCCTGGTGGATGGGTTGATGACTTTGGTCTTATGCTGTATTCTGTGATCTACTTTTGGTCCTTTTGAGAGGTTCCTATGGGGATTTGTTGGCACTTATAATGTTGCATAATTTATCATTATTTGTAGAAGTGGGTTCTGGAAACTTGTCACTTCATTTTTCTGCACCAACCCAATTCGACATTATTTCCTTCACTGAAAATGGAACCATCCTCATTTCAGAAAGCCATTACAAAATGCTCCAATTAGGTTATTATCTATTTTCATGAAAAAAAAAAAAAAAGAAATGGTGGTGAAGAAGATGAGAAAAGAATTAGGATGGTTATTCCTTTTTTCCCTTTAAAAAAAAAGGCTTCTTGAAAGGTAATTGATGACTTTTAAAAAGTAATTAGGGAATATTAGATGTGGGGAGATAAATTTTAAATGGTTTCAATATAATTGTTATAGACCGTCGGATTAACTTCAATTTAAATGTTCAAATTATTTGTCAAAAATGTTGGTAGGAGGAATTCTCCCCTACATGTATACACATGCAATAACAAAATACGTGCATACTCATACTATAGCCCTGTTTGAGTCACATTTTTTCTTCATTAAAATGAAAAATATGACCGTTATCCATCACATCAACATTAAAATTCAAACTCTCTATCTCTTGTGTGGGGCCCATAACGGCTATATTTTTCATTCTAATTCTCATTATAATGTGGCTCTCGTTATCCATCACATCAATATTAAAATTCAAACTCTCTATCTCTTGTGTGGGGCCCATAACGGCTATATTTTTCATTCTCATTCTCATTATAATGTGGCTCAAACGGGCTCTATTAGTGTAAATTGCAATCTTTGATAGTTTGAATTTAATCTACTTCATTTTAAAGGTGTTATCCTTCTCTTAAAAAATTGGTCTCGCTTTGGAATTATTTGGGGGGTTCCTTTGAGTGGTGAGTTCCCTACCGTGTATCCCTTGTTACATTCATTCCGGTGATGATAATTATATCCCTCAAGCGTTCTTACTTAGGTGGTGAGCTATTTGATTTTTCCATTAGATTATTTTCGTTCATTCTTATCCAACCCGGCATTTGGTCGTCGTGGTCAAATTGTTGATGAATGTCATGCTCATGAAAAAGAATTTTGTACAGTCTTGTGATTCAAGAGTTTAGGAGATGAGTGAAACAACTAAAACAACGGAGGGAACTATTCAAACCATTTCAACTCATTAACTCAAGTAACAAAAGGAGATCGAACATGTAAGCAAGAAAGGCAACATCCCATACAAAACTATTAGATGTTATACTTGAAAAGATTCCACTAGGTCCACAAGACCTTCCACCAACAACTCATATTTAGCATTGGGTTTATTTTATATTAGAAGCATCTTTTCCAACAAGCAATCTTGTAGGATAAGCTCAAAGCATAAAGAGATTCAACAAGAAGCTAATGAAATTTTTGCTAAATGTACAAAAAAAACCAGTTCCGGTTTTCTCTAACCAAAGAAGAATGACACGCTTTTTAAGTACTACGTGGTGAGATAATATCTCACAAAAGATGATGATTTAATTTTGATTCTTGTACGGAAGGAATGGTTTTTTCAGTATACAAAGTTTCATCCTAGAGCTGATGAACTTTCGAATTTAGTCAACCAATTGGCAACATACAAAATTGACCTACCTCCTAATTGTGGTGTCTCAGACACTATCATAACATGTCCAACCACCTTAACATCACTCTTACAAACAAGAGCCACTAAGTCTACGCAAAACATACCCCTACCAACTGTCGTCCTTCCTTTAATTTTTCCTCAACGGGTGCCTCCACTTGTCTTGTATTCTTGTCATTTCAATTTTAGTACAACCCCAGATCCATGTTAGCATCCTCGTATCAGCTACATTCATCTTGTATATATTTTGCGCTTGACAAAAGGAAAGTTTTTGTATAGCTCACAGTAAAGAATTGGGCCATATGCTTTTAGATATAAGACATGTTACTTTTAGGGACATATGCACAATAATTTTTTTTTTTTTAATAACCGTGGATGTCCGGGCAGCTTGCGCGCACCTCGACTAATTCCACGGGGCCCTAAAGTTTACAGTCAGGTACTCACCTCAATGGCCTGAGGGGACTCGAACTGGTGACCATTGGGGAGCAAACTCAAGGCCTAACCAATTGAGCTACCCCTCAGGGTTCACATTATTATTTTTAAATGGTTAAAAAGGCAATTTTAAATAAAAAAATGGCTGACTTTTTGAACATATTTGACCAACTTATTTTAATGGGCAATGAAGACATGCATTAAAATTAGTTTGCATTTAGTGAAGGCATGTTCTGGCCTCACAAGGGAAAAAGTTTAAAATTAGGGTTTTCTTGAGATATTTCTGTTTGAGGAGAGAGAATGAACTCCATAGCCACCAGGATGATAACCAGGACCGATGTGCGTAAAAATAGTGCCATAAGGGAGGAAATGAAGAAATACACCATTGATCTCCACGTATATTGAGATACAAGGTTAGTTTTCATTTTTTTAGTTATTTTCTACACCTTTTTTCAGCCCGGCATGTCAAAAACCCAACCACTACGTGTTGGTGACATATCATCATGCACCCGGCAGCAGGAAAAAAAAAAAGATACACCATGTGTGATGTGGCACCTCAGACACATGTCGGAGTCACGTACGTATCCGACACGTGCTAGAAACGGAAACGTGTCAGTGGATCGTAGCTCTATACCATCAATCATAGCTACTGACCTCTCATCCGCCTCGCTCTAATCTTATGCACTACATAAATAAAACAATAACTTCAAAGGGCAAAGAGATCATCCATAGTATCATTACCATTATCCCAATTCTTAATATAACTAAAGTGACAACAAGTATTATGTCTTAATTCTATTTAGCCCAACACCTTTAGATTCCAAACTCGGAATTGCTCTCTCAACTACACAGAGGGACACTACTCACACGTTCATAACTACATATCTTTAATAATGATGATATACCTAATAGAAATTCTATTTTCTCCCTGGCACCCAGTCCAGCATAGCACCTCTCTAAGTGCCACATCACTGGCTTTTCCTAGCTCAATAAAAACCCCATACAAATTCCGTTTCTTTCCTCACTAGCCAAACAATAAACAAAGTATATACTAGTAAAAAAACATAACAAAAGAACAATCACCAAAAATATGTAATATCAAATTCCTATTAACACAACCACGCTCCAAGAAAATTTCCAGATTTCGATACAAATTAAATAGAATAGAGAATTTTAAGAGCGAGAGAGAGACCTGTTGACACCATTTGGAGAGTACGTTGAGACGTAGCATTCGCTGCTGGGTTTTAACAATATATTTAAGAATCATAATCTTCTTCTCCGAGTCAGAGAGTTCAGCAGATTTAGATTTCTCCACCAATTCCTTCAGCAATACATATGACTCTGTCGCGGCGCGGCCCACCAGCGCCTTGAAATCCACAGTCTCTTGCCCTAGCTCCCCCATTGTTCTTTTACAATTCAACTAGTTTACTATAGATTAATAATTGGTACAGAAATAGAATCAATCATCGAATAAAGGTTGCAGGATTAGGGTTTCCACGCTCTTACTTCGTAGGATTGACGAGTTTGAAGAGAGAGAATTCGACCTCTCTCCCTTTCTCTCTCTACGAAAATATTAGGGAATATTTCCTGTGAGGAATTAGCGATAATCACATTTTTCCTCCTTTAAATTGAGTTGAACTTGTCAAGAGGAATAGGGGTGCGCCCAGATAGGGTCTCTTCAACACGAACTCTGTCCCAGACCCAGGTTCGAAAGTGAGCACTGTAGTCAACATATCCTTTTAAGCTCAAGTAAGCCTCAAAAAAAAAATCATAATAATAATAAAAAAAATTCGTACTTATTTTTAATCATACATTCTCACAATAAACTCCAATTTGATTGTCATTATTTATCAAAAAAAATATTTTGAATGGCGAATTTTTGGAAAATGTATAGTTAAAAAGCAGAAAAAAATTTGAATTTACATGCAAAATATTTTGTTGTATAAATGTATGGTTGAAAATAAATATGTAGAAAAAAAAGTTTTGAAATAAAGATTGTCAAACAGGGGCTAAATATTCTTCACATAAATTCAAAAAAAAATCCTACTTTTTGGTCGCACATTCTTCAATATTCACTATTCAAAAACTCATTTCTCCCAAATTCAAACAGGTTTACACCAAAGCAAAAAGGATGAACAAGTTATATAAATGGTCGGTGGAGTTTAATTTACATTTCAAAATGGTCCTTCTATTATTGTTTTAACCCATTTAGCCATCGTTTAGATAACAATTTATAAATGGTTTATAAGTTCAATCAAAGTTAAACATTAATTTCAACAACACATGTTCATAACTGTTACTCATTATTATCCACACATTTCACGAAATTCACTGTTATTCAGTTTTATAAACCATTTATAAATTTGTCAAATGAAAGCCTAGTCTTTTGTGATGAAAGACTTTGTGTTGGTAAAACGGATTCTTAGCATCTGAATCATTTGAGACAGAAAGACATGAAAAGTACATCGAGAAAGTTCTTCGAAAGTTCAACATGGATAAGAGTAAAATTGTTAGTTTTCCTCTTGATGTGAAATCGAGCGATGAGCAAATTCATTCAACAATCGACGAAAAAGAAGATATGGAAAGGGTTAACTATACTTCAACAGTTCAATAGTAGGAAGTTTGATGTATGTTATGATGTGTACAAGATCAGATATAGCTTGTAAAGTTAGCATTGTTAGTCGAATTTTTGCTAATCCAGGAACATATCATTGAAATCTAGTCACCTGAATTATATGATACCTTCGTGTCACTTTTGATTTGAGACTTGATTTTAGGAATGGGAAACCAGACTTAGTTGGCTACATTGGAGAGGATACGGTATGAAGATATTGATTCTCACAAGTTCACATCTAGTTATTTAGTTACTTTTTTCATGTAGGGCAATGTCATGATAGTCGAAGTTAATGAAGTGTGATGCACTTAATACAACAAAAGCATAGTTCATTACAGCAACTGCAGCTAGTACGCAATTGGTGTGATGAAAAACTGTATTAGAAGCTCAAGCAAGAGAAATATGTGTTATTCGATAACAACCAGGACGATATTCACCTTAGTGAGAATGCTACCTTTCATGCCAGATCGAAATATATTAATGTGAGATATCATTGAATTAAAAATTCTCTAAAGTTTGAGTACATGATTGCAACTTTTTAATAGTTGCTTCGGACCACAAAATGATAATCAAAGACTAGTAGGAGTCAATTGAATGCATCTAGAAGTTTTAAAAAAAGTGAAATATGATCAAAATATCTTCACAGTCCAATTTTCGACTGCACAAGTATGTTCCAGATTTTTACACAGAGTTTGAGAACCCTTTTTGACATAGTAAACGTTCAAATTGAAAAACGATATCTGAAGTAAAATTGTACCCATTTGAGTTATCTTTTCAACGCACTTTGAATCGTCTCAATCGAATACCAAGAGAAAAAGTTACGATAAAAATAATGATGTACAGAGCTAAATTTCTACCCAAAAGTAGGCTTCATGATGCCACTAAAGTATCGCCCAAATGCCACTATTGCTGAATTTTCATAGCAACACGGCGCTTTGGCGCAAGAATAAGATTTTCGATTTTTTATTTAATTTTTTTACTCTTTTTAATGTCAATCCAGCTCCAACTTCTCTACTTTTTTTTTTTAATTATGAAATTGATTTTGTCTCTTTCTATAGTCATGAACTAAACTTTTAAATTATGTTTGATGTAATCAACTTAAGATTATGTTTTGATAATCAAATAGTTATTTATTTGATATTTCCCTATTCCTTTTGTTTGTGCTATTGATTTTAATGCTTTCAATTACATGACCACTAATTGAATGAATTGATTGTCTAAATTTTGGTACTCGAGAGAGAGAAAATTTAGGCACTCGAGAGAGAGAGAGAATAACACAATCTACGTTTTATAGGTTTCGAGAAAAAAATATAAAATATGTGAAGCATGTTGCATACAAGAACGATGAAATTGATGATTCTTATTTATTTGACTCATAATAGAGATATTGGAATTGAACTCATCACTCAAGAGAAGGAGTATAGTTAAATTGGGTTCTTACATATAAATGTAGGAAAATTGATTAGAGACAACTGGATGATTGAGAAACAAAGTTGATAGTTAGGTGGAATTATAACCCTGTGCTTTCTTATATTGATTAATTCTCATAACTTGCATTGAAATTGTTGAATTTGTCACAACATCCACGTTAGAAGTAGATAAGACCATTGATAATAAATTTTGATTGTATAGATAAAATAGAGACTATTCAATTATAGTACTTAGTATAAAATTGATATACAATCATTGTGGATTCAACATTTGTACTTGATCTTATATAACAAAACTTGACGTTGTACACTTGCGGTATATTTATGTTATAAAAAACGTGTAACAATTCCTTCCGTAGCAAGAAAATAAAATTAGGGTAATTAAAACCTCCCTAATTATTCTGCGTAAAGGGAACTATTGTAGAAGCCATATGTATGCATGGAAAACAATTTCCTCAAAATTTGTGCAAGTGAATTAGCAAAATTTGGAAAATCCGAAAGCAATAGGAAATTCGTTTAAGGTTGGGCAGTTGGCACAACTACGATCAAAGTTCGATATCTTTGCACCCCATGCTCTGGTATTCGTGAAATTCAAACAGAATATTGACAACTCATTGTTCTTCAAATTCAATGGTAAACATCAAGATTCAACGGTTCTTTCATGAGTAATCACTATGTGACGTTTTGGGTTCGCAAGAAATGGTTAATTATGCCCCTGTTTGAGCCAAATTGTTGTAGAATGAAAATGAAAAATATAGCTGTTATTGGGACCCACACAAGAGATAGAAAATTTGAATTTAAATGTTGTTGTGATGGATAACGGTCATATTATTCTACTACATTATCTAGCTAGATTAATATCTTTCTTTCGTTGGAAGGCGGTTGTCCAGTATATAATTTATTATTGGTTACAAAAGCAGTAAATTATATTGAGCTTTGAATGAGACTTAGAGAAGCCATCATCGTTGTTCTTGCTGAATAAGAAGCATCGAATAGTAGGAAGTGATACCATGGCTAGAATTTTGACTTCGAATATGAGAATAAGACCTTTTCAACTTATTGTAGTTTATGCAACTCTTTATGTTTATTGCATTTGCATAGAGTGATCTATAGACAACTAATCTCAATATAACTTTAGATTTTATAATGCTAAAATATGCCAACAATGACTTATGCTCTTCGTGATGGTAGTTCATATATTCGAGGACCAGAGGCGGAGCCTTACTAGGCCCAGAGAGGGCACAGGCCCTCCCTGGGCTTCTGGGCCAAAAAAAATTTGGGGTCTTTTTTTTTTTCTTTTTTTTAGTTTTCCCAATTCCCAGCCCAAAGTAAAGCCCAATTCCAGCCCAATCTATTAATCTAATTAGCTCTTCCTTCCTTCATCGTCCCAAACCAATTCCCAAATCAACTCGTCTCCAACCCTCCACTTCGCACGAATCGCACCCGGCACCACCAGTCGCCTCGCCTGAATCGACTGCCTGAGCCCTCCATTTCGTCCACACCTCCACTTCGCAGCACGCACAGGCACGGCAGCAGAATCCTCTCCAATCTTCGACCTTCGCTCGACGCTCGCTGCTTGCCTGCTTCGCAATCGCACGACAGCAG
>CAIGRO010308329.1:0-11104 GCA_903798355.1 Fraxinus baroniana | reverse complement strand
AAAAAGGTGGGCCCCCACTATTGTGAGGAGCCGGTCAGGGGGGTTGTCAACCCCCGGTAAGAGTAGCAAAACTCATATTACTGAAGAAGAATGGGAGGAGCAAAATGGTTAGTTTTTATGCACAATTCAATAGAACTCGATATTGTAAATTGGGGAATGCGTTGACATACATTCAAAGTCGAAATAGTATTTGATCCCTTAAGTTCAAATGAGTATTTTGATCTATCAAAAAAGCTCAAAACAAACGAGTAAGTTTCAAAATTAATGTTCTTAAAAGAACATTATCATACAGTGCATATAAAGGGTAAAACCTCACATTGCTTGTAGGGGATTCATATGACATGATCCAGAACCGATGATTCCACTCGCAAGGGAAAAAAACGTATTGTTAACCCACTCGTTTTAAGTATACAAACTTGAATCAAACTCAATTAGGAATGCCAACTTTCTTTGTCCTCAATATTCTCTTACAAATACGAAAACAACAATCAATATTCAAGGGTTCTAGCTTCGCCTTTTAATGATGTTGATCTTTTAAAATTGAACTTTAAGACTCAATAGCAGAGTTCTAAAAAGTTCTTCTAGGCTTGAAACTTGGGCAAAAAGTCTCACTTTGCCTCTAAACGCTTTTTTTATTCAAATCCTAATGGCTGAATTTTTTTCCTTCATCTCTTCCGTTTTCCCTAGGAGCGCTTTACTAGTTCTTTTATTTGACTTTAGCTTATTAATTTTTTTATTTAAAAAAAAAAAACTTTCATTTGACTTAGTTTCAAGTTTTTAAAAGATTTGATCTGTACAAAAGTTAAAAATAACTTAATCTAAATAGTTAATTAAAATTTAAGTTACGGTGCTATCTTCATTATACAATTATGATCTTGAGGCTCTTTTTTTGTTGCAAACTCCAAAAATATGTATGAAGTTCCTATAAATCTATTAAGTATGAATGTTTAGTTGAAAATTGAAATTATGAAACATATTCTAATTTTTGTATTTCAAAAATTTGAAAATTGTATAATTGATAGGATTTATTAAGTAAATATAGTATTTTATAATTTTAGATATTTGATACTATTTTAATTATTAAATGATTCTTAAAATGATTAAAATTTTAAAATAATATTAAAAATAAGAAAACATTTTTTTACACTTAAACCTTGTCTAGGCTCGCTTAAACTTGAACTTTCGTCTTCATGTCTACGGCTTTACACTTTTTAGAACTCTACTAAATAGTATCAAGGTCCGAATCATCATAATATGTCTTTCAGACGCGAAATATAACTTGATAAAATACTATCCATAATATTATATTGTCATTAATTATGAATTTTTCCAAAAATACATATATTTCTTTGAAATGATAAAAATGAAAAATTTCAAGAGATGGTAGCGCATATATTTGGCTCATGTTTATAAATACTCAAATTACTTTTTATTCATACTTTTCGAAAGATTCAAAAGTACACCACTCATTTCGATTTAAATCGTTTTTGAACGCTTTCCGAACATGAAAAGGAGGGTATTGAATGCATGGTCCTCGTGAATTAATGCATGAACGATCGCATTGTTATTTTATACAAATATAAGGGCAATTCCGAGGGAACCTTTTTATATAATCTGAACTTGAGGCCAATATCCAAGAATAGTTGAAGCTTATCTTTCAATAGTGATATACATAATCTTTCACTCTCTTTATTTTTTTATCGCTGTCTCCAACATTTTTCATTGCTTTTCCATAGTCTTTTCACTAAGTAATTATAAACCACAACAATTTATACAGTATACTGTTCCACTTTAACTTCATATGTGTGTGAGTGTGACTATATACATATACAAATACACACACATTCATATATTTACATGTGTCTTCGTTATCCAGCCTTCGTCCATTGGATCACGAGAACCCTTGCTTACTATTCAGACACTACCGGTTGCTCATGAGGTACACTCCAGCAACTTTACGTCCAAATTTCACTACTGAAGATTCATGTCATAAGATTTGATCTTTTACTAGTACTTAAGACCGATTATGATAACCATAAATGTGCAGAGCATGTTTGACTGGTCTAAAGAATGGTGCAGTAAATTTTTGCTGTGGCAATGATGAGAGAGAGGGACACAAAATAAGGAAGTGGAGGTCTCTTTTCTCTTATTCCCTGCACGCTTGCAAGAAAAGCTTCAAGGTCCCAGAAAACTCATCACTCTAGGACTTGACCAAAAACAGTAGCTTGTGAATTCCCTGGGAATGATTGGCAGTTATTTTAGAGTACGAGATAACCTTAAAATTTCAGGTTGTGGTCATATTTTATTGTCTTTCCTAAATTCAGTGATATATTTATGTGTCCGTGTTTTTAGGCTATCCTTTTGTGTTCAAGAAAATTCTGTTCTTATATACATCTTCTGCTTCAAGTTTTTTCAAAGGTTGGTGGGGTAATTGAGTTTAGGGATATAAATAAAGGAAATGTTGGTGGTGCTCGATCTCACTCGGACGATATATTTTCACTTGCAGCTGGAGGTGGAACGTTTTGAAGATTGTATCGTCCAAAAAAGCGAGAATTTTTACTGTCCAGAAGTCGTGTTTTGTCTGAATCTGCCATGTTGCTGTTCCTCTGGTAATTAACTGAGTTTAAGAAACAAAAAACAAGGTTGAGAAATGAAGTTCATGAAACTTGGATCTAGACCTGATACTTTCTACACCACTGAGGCTGTCAGGTAATTTTCTTGCTTTATTTCTACTACTTTTCTAGAAACTTTAAATATATGGTGTGAATCTTTTGTGTATGTGATCAAAAAGATGTTGGACACTTTCCCTTTTGGTCGCAGATCGACCTGATATTCCTACTATATATATTAAGAGTTTCTATAGGGGCCGCGTTTTAGTGTGAGGGGCTTCTTCGTTATAGTGAAAACCTGCAGTGACGAATGGACATATCTTCCACATTGGAAGTAAATCATTGTAAAGCCAAGTGTACTTAGTTCGTTTTTCTAATTGCTTTTCTGTTTATTATTGCTCGTGAAATTAAGAATTAGACCTTTCCACCATACCAGTGGAGGCCAAGATTTTGAATTATTGATGCAGGTCCGTGTCATCAGAGGTTACAAGTGATCTAATAGTTCAAGTGAAAGGAAACAGATATTTACTTCACAAGGTATATTTCTAACTATTTTGTGTGTAATCTGTCAAATTAGAGACAAAATTTATGAATAGAAATTGCAATTCATATGGAAAATATAATTTTTCGTTGTTCAAGAATTTGATTGTCTAAGTTTTTCGGTAACACAGTTTCCCCTGCTGTCCAAGTGTTTGAGGCTGCAGAGGTTATGTTCTGAAATCCCCAAAACTTCACAGCACGAAATTGTCCAAATCCCTGATTTTCCAGGAGGGGTTGAGGCTTTTGAATTGTGCGCTAAATTCTGCTATGGCATTACGATCACTCTTAGTGCCTACAACTTTGTATCGGTTCGATGTGCAGCAGAATACCTTCAAATGACTGAGGATGTTGAGAAGGGAAATCTAATATACAAACTCGAAGTGTTCTTCAATTCTTGTGTACTTCACGGGTGGAGGGACTCTATTATAACGTTACAGAGCACAAAAGCCTTCGGTGTATGTGCCGAGGATCTTGGAATAACGAGCAGATGCATTGATGCTATAGCTTCTAAAGTTCTTGCACACCCTTCAAAGGTGAGTTTCTCACGTAGTTACTCGAGAAGGGGTCGAGATGATATATCGTGTAGTGGATCAGAGAGCCTGATGCATAAACCTACTACGAAAGGCTGGTGGGCTGAAGACATAGCAGAATTTGGCATAGATCTTTATTGGAGAACAGTGATAGCCATCAAATCCGGGGGAAAAGTCCCCGGTAATCTGATTGGTGATGCATTACGTATTTATGCATCCCGTTGGCTACCAAACCTATCGAAATACATGAACATCGAGAAAGAAATAGAATCTGATCGCGAGTTGGATTCTACTCAGGCGATAACTTCAAAACATAAGCTGCTATTAGAATCAATTGTTAGCCTATTACCAGCGGAGAAGGGTGCAGTTTCGAGTAGTTTTCTTTTGAAATTATTGAAGGCAGTTAACATAGTAAAAGCTTCTTCCTCTACAAAGATGGAATTGGCAAGAAGAGTTGGAATTCAATTGGAGGATGCCACTGTTAATGATTTGTTGATTCCCTCTTTATCATACACGAGTGACACGATATATGATGTGGATGCAGTCAGGACGATATTAGAGCAGTTCATGTTACAAGGGCAGAGTCCCCCTACGAGTCCTCCAAGAACCCGAAGGAATTTTGAAAGGCGAAGGTCTCGTTCAGCAGAAAATGCTGACTTCAAGTTTCAAGAGAGCCGTAGATCATCATCTGCATCACATAGTTCCAAACTAAAGGTGGCAAAGCTCGTCGATGGATATCTTCAAGAAATAGCCCGAGACATAAATTTGCCTCTATCAAAGTTTCTTGAAATTGCAGAAGCAGTTCCAGATTTCGCAAGGCTCGAACACGATGACCTTTACAGAGCTATTGATACATACCTCAAGGTAAACTAACAACACTTCTCTCAAGTTTGTTGAATGACTGAGGGTCTGTTTGGAATAACTTCCACTACTGCTTTTCGTGGAATAACTTCCCGGGAAGCCACACCAAGTCAGCCTCTACAAGTTCGCTTAACCAAACAAATCACTTTCAAAAAATTATTCAAATTTACAAAATTTGTTTTTTAGTCACAGAAGCAACTTTTAACTTTACAAAAGCCTTGTCAAATGACCAAATATGGATTGAACATATAATGTATTATTTGCACTTTCTTATCTACAATTTATCTCGCTTTGAGTATGTACAGTTATGTGAAAATCAGCGATGTTGGTGCAGGGACATCCCGAACTCAACAAGAGTGAAAGAAAGCGCTTATGTCGAATATTAGACTGCAAAAGGTTATCTGAGGAAGTTTGCATGCAGGCTGCACAAAATGAGATGCTCCCTCTGAGGATAGTAGTGCAAGTTCTTTTCTGTGAGCAAGCACGAGCTGCGACTGCTGGTGGCCACATAACCGAGCTTCCAAGCAATATCAAAGCACTTTTATCGGCTCATAACAATCCAGGAAAGCCTACAGCATCGTTTAGTACTAATGCAACAACGGCAGCAGAAGAACAATTGAGTGTCTCGGGACTCAAATCACCAAAATCCAAGGTCTTGACCACCCTAAAACCGAAGTTGGGAGAAAACAAGGACTTTGAGGAAAATGGAGACGAAAAATCTTCAAAGGCCAATACTTTGTGCATGCTTCCCAACAGACCTAAAAGTATGTTCAGTAGGCTATGTTCTATTAACAGAAGTTACAGAACTCCAAGTCATTAGAACTCGGAAAGTTTGTTTAGTTTCTGTTACTTTTTTCCTTATCTAAATCGTGCAAAGCTCTTTGTATGCTTTTAGGATGACTAATCCTCTGTGAATTATTTGTGTAACCTATGTTAATAAAAACACGGAAAATGAAACTTTTGTTGACCCCAAAAAAGTACCAATGATGTGGTTAACAGATCCCAAGGCCCCTCACGTCCACGCAAACTTGGTTCCTGCACATTTGGACAAACCGTTAGTCATATGTGGCCTTCTCCGGAAGGGGTGGGGTTAGTCATGCGCACTTCGACGATCAAGTCAGTTGGAGAATTAATTATATGGGTGTGGGAGAGTTTTAAACGTGAGCCTCCAATATAAAAAAGGGGATCGGCTTTGGGGAGAAATGAGCAAAAAGTATGGTAACAAGATTATAGCTTTGAGAGTCTAAACTTGCATTACATTTGGATGACACTAAGCGTGAGCTTTTATACTTGGGCAAGACGAATGAAGGCCGTTGGATATCAATGTGTGTGGCATCATCCAAATGACCGACCTTTCTTATCATAGGCGTCAATCGATCACAGCCTTTAAATGCTAATATCACTTTTGTATCCCTAAGGCCTTGCCAGTGGCATTGGACTTGACCAAATGAGTTGGCAACGGTGGCAATAGTAGTGAATTGTCTTGTCAATCTCATAATACAAGATTTGTTTAAACCCTCCTCACCGCCTCGTCCTGGACCGGCCCCTCCCATGGGGTCCGCATATAACTAGATCGTTAGCGCTTGAGGGTCGGTCCAGCTTTGCCTCACTTTAGTGTACAGGGTGTGGAACCATCGAACCGTTTGCCACGTAGGACGGTTAAGACCACGTGGGGGTCCTTGTGTAGAAAGGTGTAACGCTTTTTACACACAGAAATTTCTTGGACGAACCCCTCTTCGGGCAAACTAAATGCGGGAGGAAAAGTGTACTCTCAACGAATTCTCTATCCATCGTACAAATGCATTCTTTACATACCTAACACTCAGGCACCTTTTATAGACGTAAAATGTCTTGTTGATTATTGAACAATATTACTCTAATAGACGCAGTAAAAGAAGCTAATAAACAAGAAAAAATATAGGAACTTTCATTGTGATATATTGATAAAGCTTGCCTTCAATCAAAGGGCTCAAATAGTTGGAGCAGAAGATTCATATAAGGTCTTCAATATACAAACTGAACATAATATTTGTTGCAGAACAGCAAACTTGTATACATAACATCGGGTCTTAATCATTTAGAGAGTGTTTTGGACACAATATTGAACAGTATAACAAACGAGATTTTATTTTTCAACCCACCTTATGGAACACGATCAGCCTCCACTGTACTATTTTTCCTGTGCATTTCAGTAGTTGGATTAGCTTGGGATTGTGAATCGGCCCGGAGGGTTGTTGAGTCGATGCTTTTATTTCGTTGGAGGCTTGGAGCGCGATGAAGCCTGCAACGGAACGAACCTGCATGAGTGGTGGGAGAGCATAGACAATTGTTCTTTGTGATACTTCCTTGCCTCGCTAGCCCTCCAGTATTCATGGTCGACCCTGATGTTGGGGAGACAACCTCGGCGTACGAGGTAATTTCGACCTTCAAATCTTTGTTGACTGTAGTTCCGGTCTCCATTCTGTCCTGAAATTGTTAAACATTGGCATTAGGGATTAAGCTCGAATCCCTAACTCTGTGAGCAACATAAACGAAACAAGAAATCAGAAAACGATAAAATATTTATAATGGTTTACCCTCGATGTTTAGCTACATGCACTGACCGAGATAGATTTTACTAAAAATGGAGATATCACAAGGTACCCTCAGAATCCTTTTTATAGTTAGCAATAATAAAAATCACAGTTGGAAGAAAAATGATAAAGGCTCCACACAATCCAAAATATAGTTCTCTATCGAGTGGATGATGCAAAGAATTTAGAGTAGCATCCTTCGTGTTGGATGCGTTCGGACACAAAACATAGGGGCTGACGTGAGATAAAATTGCACAGTTTTCGAGAAATAATATAATCGAAAAAAATCTCGGATTCGTTACCTTTAGGATGGGGTCTGCAACTTCTACGAACTACAAGAACTTTTTCTTGTAGAATCTGCCTTATCTTTAAATTAAAGATAAGAAAAAGGGATGGTCACCACTTTAAATTGAATCAAGACAGAAATTTTGACGAAATAAATCTCAAAATAAAAGTTTTTCTGTTTCAATCACGGGCATGATAATCTACTCCATCAACGTCCCACCAGTATCCATCACTTTATGTAATATTTCTGGTGATAACCAAAATCATTAAGAATCTCATTAATCACCATGTTTGACCCCCATTTTTTCAAAAATTCAAAGCGTTTCACTTTTTACGGGGTATCCTCGACTAAGATTTTGATAGATTATAAATCCCAATGAATTTCATAGATTTGAATAAATTTTCAACAATTCCATAAGAATCTCATNAGAATCTCATCAAATATGGTGAAATTTTAAAAGATTTGATTATATGTATTTTTAACCTTGAAATCCATCCAAATCTTTTAAAATGACTATATTAATAATTTTTTTATAAATTCATTCGTTATTGAGGATACCCAAATTTTAAAAGATTTCATTAAATTTCATTGAAATTTCAATAGAGAACACCTAAATTTTAATGATCTCAATTGAGAACACTTAAATTTATAAGGATTTTAAAAATCCATTACAATCTTAATTAAGGACACCCTTAGTTTTTAGTTTTGAATTTATTTTAGATTTTGTGTTTTGAATTTCTATTTTGAGATTTCTGAAAACGCGTTCTTTTCGTCATTTTGAAAAATTGTTTTATAAAAAAAAATGAAATTTTGTCTTGATTTTAACTGAAAACAGCCAAAAGCGAATTTTTTGGCGTTTTTCCTTTTTCTTTTTTTGTAAGTCTTAAACATTTTTTTGGAAAATCACTTCTGAAAATAGGTAAGTAAACGTGTTTTCAGTATTTTCGAAAATTGAAAACTAAAAATGGCCCAAAAACAGCAAAGATAACATGCCCTCATTTTTCGAAAACTCATTTTCAATCACGCATTCTCCTATAAATAATATTACACGTAAATCAAAAAAAAATCCTTACTTTTTGACCACACAATCTCCAACAAAATGCTATTTAAAAATACATTTTTTTTAAACCCAAAAATGGGGTTCAAACCAGAGCTATATCTTGATTTGCTTTTCTTGTTAAATCATGAGAAAAAACAAGGCAATATACACACTTTTTGAAGGGGTCCCAACTGCCCGTGGAAGACTTGGATGATATGAAAGTTGCAATCACTTTTTTTTCCGGAATTTATAGCCGACACTTGCTATTAAGTAATCTACCCCAAGCAATATTCGTTTGAAGTCCAACCCCTTACGAATCATGCTATTTTACAAATTAGGTTGACAAATTTGATTTACTAGTTTTATGTTGACAACATTT
This sequence comes from Fraxinus baroniana, assembly GCA_903798355.1. Lineage (NCBI taxonomy): Eukaryota > Viridiplantae > Streptophyta > Magnoliopsida > Lamiales > Oleaceae > Fraxinus > Fraxinus baroniana. The sequence continues at coordinate 2,287 of CAIGRO010308329.1, read as the reverse complement.
AGACCAATCATTTCAAAAATAATTTTTTAAATCAATGGCTTAGATCTTACAAACACTTAGTTTGTACAACTAGATTAATTCAGATTGAACTTCCTTGCATAGTGAATAATGGTATTTATCCCCACCTGCACAATGTGACACATTATATGGTATGAAATGATATATCCAATGAATTTTTGGGTATGTGACTCAATCTTATCATCTAATGTTATATATCATGATGATCATCCCTAGTGTGAATAAATAGAGTAGTGATACATATCATAAGTTGTGTTTGATATTTTATAGTGTTATGTCCAATTAAAAGGGTTTCAAATCCATAAATTTAAATGGATTCGTCATCATATGACATTATAACGTCATGTAGACTGATATTAAAAACCACTTGTTCTACGTAATATTATTTGGATATATAGCATTATTTTGTTCAAAACCATATCAAAAAGAGGTCATGTGTTCAAGTTTGCCGACGGCCCTTTTAACCAACCATAATGTTCAGATTTTGATGAAAAATAGATTACGATCTTCACGTGAGGTACGTGCCAAGGTATGAGCCACTGCAAAGTATTCAATTTGCAAAGAATCAAGGTCACATTCACATCAATGGAGAGGATAAGGTGTAGGCCTGGTAAGTTGTAACCACTAACCATATTAACAGGATATTGAACACCTAGGAGTGGGCTGTGGCAGCTCCGCCGTAACAATTGGCGGCGCCCACCCCGGAGGTTTCTTGCCATTTGCAATTTGTCTAAAGTGAAACTGATCAGCCCATTGGGGCCCTTAGGAGATTGTCCTTTTTATGGGAAAATTGGATTTGTGCGTATACGGTGGTGTTTAAAATTCAATTAAAATTAAAAGTATAATCGTTATTGGATCTTACTCGTCTAATAAAAGTCAACAATAACGACTAATTTTTCAATTTTAATCCGATTTTCTCTACCGAACACGCCCTTAGTCATTAAAGTTAATTTATTTCCTTCTAAAACTGTAAATTTGTTGTTTTTGTTGGTTTTTTAATTTTTTTTTATTTTAGTCACTTGGTGAAAATTAGTTCACTTGTCCGGAGAAAACCTCGAGTTGAACTTACATCACATCATCGTTAAACAAACTAAAGTATAAGATTTAAGTGATCAAAAATTAAAAATCTGACACCTTTTGACCATCAAGGGCAAAATGGTCTCTTTCAATTTTTCAACTTGGAAAAAATAAAAAATAAAAGGTAATTATATTACCACTACAAAATTTATGAAGTACATCACAATTTTTTTATTTACTTAAATATCCTTAAGTAAAATTACATAATTAGGTTTTAATATACTTTTTAATTAAATAAATTATTGTTACATCACAAATATAAAACCTAATTTATTTATTTCTTTTTTCCTTTACATCTCATTGCTCATAGCTATTTCGGCGACTTTTGCTTTCTTCCACGGAGGCAAGATAATTTTCTTTTCTTCACGGTAAATGAATTTATACCCCTATATGATTATTGTATCTCAATTACTTTTACGTTGTGTCAATATTAATTCCTCTTTTTCATATTGTTTCTACATATGTGACCACATGTGCAAGAACAAGGTGTGTCAGTTTCTCTTGAAGCATAAAACTACGATGGAAAAGCAGTAGTTATTCGATGGAAACAAGGGTAGAGAATCCATGCCTATGAGATCGAGGTCCCAGTAAAGCAGAGGATAGATCTATCATCAAGTCCATACTTTTGTGCAAGCTCTCGTCAAAATCTCCGTAAAATTCAATCTGCATTATAAGATAAGATGATATTTTTTTAATATGTAAGCTTAATTCAATCTCTTCATAAGCACAACATATAAGTGGGAAGTTCTATAAAGTCAAGAAAGGAAAACCCTATACAAGTTGCCTGAAACAGAAATGAGTAACCAAATCCTAAAGGCAGTACGAATAATGGCCACAGAGAGAAAATAAGCAAATTGCTTTCATTTTTTGCACAAGGTATTGTATGCAGTTTTTAATACGAGAGGACAATATACTAAAAAAGGATTTAATTTATGTTTTCGTCCTTAAAACTATCAAAGTGATGCACTTGAGTCCCTACTAAGTAATTACATTTTCACAATAAATTCCATTTATGTAGATGCAGAATTACCGGCAAAATCTCAAACAATTTCACCCTTTCATTACTTGTATCCTGTGTAGGTTAGAAAAGTATAAGAGAAAAGGATTAACTTATGAGAAAATTACCTAAAACCCTTCTTTTCAAGATTACAATTCAAAAATCAGGTAATAAAGTTTACATTTCAAAAATCAG
>CAIGRO010308327.1:0-12902 GCA_903798355.1 Fraxinus baroniana | reverse complement strand
TTAATAATTTATTATTAAAAAAAACCTGATTTTTGAATTTTTAAACTATAAACCTAATTTGTGAATTTAGAAACTTAAACACCTTATTTTTTATTTTTTCCCATATTAAAATATCGGTGATCCATACCAAAAAGTAAATACTATTATTGGGCGGCTTGGGCTAACAAAAAATAATTTAAGAATAAGGCTCAAAATCAAATGTTGGACTAACAAAGTTACAAAAAATTAATTTTGTTGGATTAATTTGCTAATTTGTTTTTAAAAAATTAAAATAATTTAATTAATTCAATATAAAAATTAAAAAAAGTATTTAGATTCGATTCTTAATCGATTCTTGATCTAGACCCGAGAACCGACACAAACTCATCGGTTCTCAATTCGGATATCCATTCGGATATTTAACTTATGAAGAACTGCTCAATTCGATTCAGTTCAGATTCTGTTCGGTCTGGTTCAAGACTTTCATCTAACCCTACTCATGAGTTACATAACAGAATTGTAACATTTGTAATTAACAGGAAATGGAGGATTAATGTAATGAAGTAAATTATACTTACAACATATGCAATTTTTTATTTTTTTAATTTGTGCACCACAATTTACTTTATTCATTTCACTACAGATTGCGGTCGAAATAAAACTCGGAATACAATCAATCCATGCTTAACATTTAAATCAACTAATTCGAAAGAACCACTGAAAATTAAGTCTTGGGGTTATGGACATCTATCCTTTATAATATCTGTAACACTAAAACTAACAGTAACAATAATAATAATCCAACTCTGAAAAATGACCAGAATGCAAATTCATTCCAGTCCGAGTAACCGTACAATGCAACCCCAGCCAAATTCCAGTAACAACCTTTTCAATAAGTATGATATCGAGAATGAAAAAGACGTGCAATTTCACACATTTCCTCATCAATAAAAGGCAGTGTCTAAAACAAATATCTTAATTTGAATGAATGTCTTTCTTTGCACACAATTCACAATAGTTCTGTGGCAACTTATAAGTAAATTTGGCTTTGAATCAACTATAACGAAATACAATTCAAAGGGTAGAGTATAAATGACAGAACAGCTAAAAGAAAATTATACACAATCTAGGAGGTGCTAGCACCCATTGACAAGCTCCTCACAGCAACCTTAACGGCGCCCACGACACTAAGCTGCCTCCTCTGTGGACTCAACCCGTGCTCCTCTTGATTCTTACAACTATCGTCTATTTGAACCCCGACAAAGTATGCCACCTGCACATTTACTTTATCACGTCAGGAGTGTTAAAGATTAAAGTAAAATGATTTAAACTTTTCGATGAGAAAGCTTAACATGACATAAAAGCGTATTGATGTTCCAAGTTCAAGTCTCCTTGCCAACCATTTATGAAATTGTCAAGCATCAAGCCTTCATGAAAATATAAATTTGGTTTGCACGTATTTAAATAAATAAATGTGTCTCATGTCTAACAGCTAAAGTTTTTAGATGAGGTGATTCAATATGGTATCAAAGCACACACAAGCTCACGTGTTCAAGTCTCCTTGCCACCCATTTATGAAACTAACATGACAGGCATTTCATTAAAATATGAATGTGGCATACACACGAGGGTGTTGAAGAATAAACATCTTATAAATTTGTTCTATCTAACAGCTTTACAAGACCCTTCAACAAAAAGATATGCCAGTCATGTTCTGGATGTAAGATATAATATTTAGATCAGTAGTTCAAAGGGAAAAGTAGCGGAGAATTGGCTAAAATAAACAAATCAAATGCCTATCTTGATCCAATTCACAAGTATGAAGAGTATAGAACTTTTTCTTCTCATTAACATAATAAACCTCCTTTAAGTTACTGCTTCATTCACTTTTTCCTGTCAATTATCCCTTCTTGGAGAAGGGAGGGGAAGGGGTGAGGGAAGTAAAAATTCGATATCTTTAAACAAAGTAGGGTTCCCAAGTATAGCTGATTTCCTGGCTTCTAAAGAGCAAAATGGTCTCGACCTTCAAATTTAGGTGTAAAGTGAGGCTAAATATTGATAACTAGGAAATCACGACATGGTTTTTAGTCTTCATCAATCTGCATATGATAATTTTGCAGGGAGATGTTTATGCTATAACTTCACTTCACTAGCAATAAAAACAAAAGGTAATTTTATTTTCTACGAAAAGAGGTCCGTGTTCACATGATAAAAGTTCTATGAAGCTACCTGGGAATCAATAATTGTGTTCCTTTTTCGACAGATCAAGAAATTCAGGTGGCAAATTGTTCATTATACTGACTGAAAATCAAAGAAAAATAAGGACCTATCAACATTAAAATCTTCCTAGTTTCAAATATTTGAACTTGTGTTAATTGTATTGCTCAATGACAAATTTTCTATATAAACTCACCTAGGAACTACACGTTAACATGAAAATGAAGGCAAAGCCTTGAGGAACCTTTGCTGGAACTTATCATTGCAATGACTTTTCTTAATGAAGATAAACTAAGAAAGAGATAAATTAATGCGACGAACTACAGATCTGCTGAATATGTGCATGGTATTGCTTTAACAAGCAATCAAGCTAAACTACCATCTAGAGTAAAATTGTATTTAAACTTAATGACTCAGAATTCTTTCAGAACTAAAATTATCCAGTATCAAATGGTGAGGTTTCAGAGTCAAAAGTGCCAAAAACTGAGGTATATGGCCCCGTAGCTCTTTAGCTCATATGTGTATACGATAGCATCTTCTGTCTATGCCTGTGAGTTTCATCCATTAATAACCCTCGAGAAATCAATGTTGTTCTTAAATTTCTAAGACAGAAGAAGAAAGAACTAAATTAACTAGTGGCAGAATTTAGTGCATGTATATTTATCCACTTAGTAAACTAGGAACATCAGAATCATTTTTGACACAGGAAATTACAGAGTCGGTCATTTGAGGAATATGTTCAAAAAGAAAAGCACCACCCAGCAAAAAGATTGTCTACAATTTCGTTATTTGTATTGTCCATTCATTTTAATAGAGCAAGACTATTATACAAAAAAAAACTGCACTATTATATATTCGTGTGTGCACTGGCATGTTTGTACACCAGCTATACCCTTTTCCATAGACTAACAAGATTCATGAAGTACAAGCTGAACTAACTGGATGTTCGACCACTTCCTTTAATTGCACGTGTCAGGCTTAATGAATATGGTATGCACATGAGAGGTTTGTTTAAATAATTTAAATAAATATTAAATATGTGTTCTTTCTATCAGCTTAAGCATTTAGACGATGCAGTTCAACATCTGTTACCAGTTATCTAAGTAACCTTTAACAATTGGAGAAAAGTCGGATCAATTTCAGCATTTTTCAACTCGATGACAATGATATAACAGTTGACAAGATACACAAGCTCACAGAAATACACTCCATTTGAATTTTACTTCAAAGAAAATGCCAGCTTAATATTAAAATTGGTGCATGAATGCATGCGTATATACAAGAAGCAACAAGAAAAACAGTAAACAATGATTCCGGACAGATACTTCACTACCAGAGAACCAGGAATAGAATATTGCTAATTAAAACAGCTGATTCGAAGCTCTTCCACAGGTTGAAGTTAGCAAACATGTGTAAATTCTCCTAGGAAGAGAAATAATACTCTTGATCAAAAGTTCAGATGCAAATAGAAGTCACCTTTCCCGAAGCATTCCGGACAGGTGAAATATGAAGTAAATTCCAAAACGGGGTCTTATCTTTTCTGAAAACAAAGTAGCAACAAAAATGTTAACATCAGGGAAATATTAAGCATCACACGGAGAAAAAGAATTTGAAGTGCCGTTAATAATCAACCTGTAATTTAGAATACGTACTGTACATGGTTGCTCTGTTCGAATATGTTCCTTTATCTGTCCAACATGAGCAAAATTAAAATTTTCCCATCCTCAAAGACTTCTTTTATTTCTTTGTAGCAAAAAACGATATCTCATGAGTCACAAGCAACAGAGTCAAAATTTTGGAGACTGCTACATTATTGAAATCGTGGGGAAATCAGATAAAATAAAAAATGGAATTGGAAAGAAAATCACCTGATATTGAGTTGCAGGATCTGTATCCAGCCCACTTAAAAATCTACAATTATGCCCCAATACTTCATGTCTAGCGTAGCCTATCCGAATGGGGAAATTGATGGTTAATGAATAACTATGAACATATGTTCTTTTAATCTAATACTAAACTAGCTGATGACAGGAAACTTCTCATTTGAGAGAAACCTCACAGAAATGATACTGGGATATATGAGTACCAGTTAATTCCAAGAACGTGTCACTTGCATACACTATTGGCATGTCAGGTAAGTGCGGATCGGATCTGCAAGGTAACAGAGAGTGTTTCCAAGAAGGGATATGTTAAAAACTGTATGTTAACCTGAATTATTAACGGTAAAAATGACAAAATCCAGTTATTGAACCAACTCACAATACAAAGCTTTGTTTGATTCTACCAAGAGATATATTTAAGGATGAACCAAGTAGTCCCATCCCAGATAAGCAGCAGCACTTTCCACACACCAATTTGCCAGAAAACTCACTATAGTGGGTCAGGATGGACAAAATATTACTAGCAGCAACGTTGGCTTTTTGCTTCTCTAGTTCACTTGCCTCACAAGGTTCATTAATCCCTACTTCTGCAATATAAGTATTGTTTAAATTAAATCCTTTTTGGACAACATAAGCAAGAGCTTCAAGGTGCAATAGAAGAATCCAAGATTTTGATCGTAGAAAGAAAGAATAGTTCTTATGGATTTAATGAATGAAACAGAAAACAAAAATGCACAGGCGCAAACACACAGATTTAGTTTTCATTCTCATGTGAAAACTAAGTCAGTTTTCATTCTCATGTGAAAACTAAGTCCATGTGCCGCTTCATATTTTTCACTATAATGAAGAAAGAGTTTGCAAAGTTTTTACTCTCACGCATCTCTGTTTTATCTTACAGCAAAATGGGGCCCTCAAATTCCTTTACATAGTGTAAGAAAATAAGGCGAATTAATAGAGAGGTATGAATGTCCAACTTACAAGTTACACCTATACTGTGAAGGTCAATTCACGGTTGGAGGGGACGAGTGAAATATATAATTAAGCTCCACATAATCCAACAAACCCACAAATCTCTTTTATTTTTAAAAGTGAAGACGTTAGTAGAAAATATAGATACTAAGAGAAAATAAGACGACTAGAATTAGCCAAAGCTTTATTTAGAAACGGAAACTCGAATAAGTTTACAGGTCCATATAATGCAAACAAATAAGTGGCTGCTGGGATTTATTGACCTAAGAAACAAACAATTTCCATGTAACCTTGTCAAATGCACAAAAATTTGCTACTGAAAGTACAAATGTTAAAAAATAGAAACAGACCTCCATCATCAGGACTTGATACTGAATCCAGAGTCGATGCACGACCTAGTTCCATGACCGTATCCGAGCAGACCTCCCTCCTACAACACCTGAACACGCCTTTGTGTAACTTCGCTCTATTTTCACATGAATTCACGGCAGTGTATCCAGAATGCCTTGGCCTCTTGGGAATAGGCACTTGAACTCCCACGAAATGAATCACTCTACCATCCTCCTTACTGAAAACCGGACACATATGAAACAACATCCAAAATGGTGTCCCGTCTTTCCTGTAATTCAACAGACTAATCTGTATAGCCCTCTCCTCTCGAATTGCCTCCCGAATCTCCATAACCGACCTTCTATCAGTCTTAGGCCCTTGAAACACCCTCCCATTTCTCCCGATCACCTCATCCTTAGAGTAACCGAATATTTTCAAAAATCCATTCGAAGCAAACACAATCGGGTGCCCGGAAATGCAAGGATCAGTTATAGTGAAGCTGTCTGGTAATTCATTTAGAGCTTCCCTAACCCATCCTGAGTATCTTAAGTCAAATGACTGTTCAATCAATCCCAGTTGTGATTCCATATCAAATTTCCTAATTTCCCTTCAAAGATTGATTCCTTATCACCATAAAGTAAACCAAAGCCCATGTGTCACTTTCAGCTCCTCAAGCTTCAACAAATTGAAGACTTCAGCTACAACAAATATAAACACAACCCACTAAAAATCCAATCAAGAAACAGTAAAGAATAAACAGAAATTGACTTTGAAAGAAAGCACACAGGTTTTCTTCAAAAATTGTGCATAGAAGAAGACAAAAGAAAAAGTAAAAATAAGGAAAAGTTAACTAGTGAATTAATTTCTGGAAATTAATAAATCGTATTGGGTCTTACAAGGTACAGTTCAAAGTTCTACGTCTTAAAAGAGGAAGAAGAACATGGAGCCAAGATCATTACTGTACATGAAAATATCGGAATTGAATTCAGCTTCGTTTTGAATGAACAATAAGGGTATAATAGAGAAGCCCATAAATTGGTTTTGGGAATAAAGAAAATCTTGAAATCCTATATCAGGGAGAGACAGGTGCAGAGATTTTGAGTAGAATCGCAATTGAGGGAACTTCTCAATCACAGCAAGAATGTGGCTATCAAAGCAGGAGGTAGTTTTTTATTTATTCATCCAACCATGTTTGGATTTACGTATAAGTTGTTTTACAGTAAATTTTAAAATAAAATAATCTTTTACCCGGCAGAAGTTAATTTATTAACGAGTAATAAGAATCATTTACATTATTGTAAAGATGATAAATTAGAAAAGGAACAATTTATTGGGAAAATTGCAGCAGCGGTCCCTAGTATTATTAATTTTTACAGATTTTACTCTAACTTTTAATTTGTGCCAACAAAGGTCGCTAATATTTCATAAATATGCATCTCGAGTTCAACTTGACGAAAACCATCTATTAAACCGCATGTTGACTTGGAAAATACGAAAATGAGGTATTTTGATCATTCTAAGTATGGGCATTTTTCGTCCCTACCAATTTTCCCCTTTAATATAAAAACAACGATTAAACTAAAAACAAAAGAAAAAGAAAAAATACCCCACCCCACCCTACCCCCACTTCTTCTTCTAAACTCTCGAAAAATCTGAATATCAAAATGCTAAGCCTCAAACTAAAAAGGAAGATCAATCTAACACCAACTTGCAAATATGGGGCAAAAAGATGTTATAATTATGTACTGGAGATGTAGAGTGTCAGAGAGGCGATTGTCAAGAACAATGGAGATATCGAGCTGGATGTAGACGAGTTCCTCGTTGTCATCAGCGTCGAGAATAGGTTGTCTGAAGCTCGTCGTTTGTTCTCTCCGTCGCTACTCTTAATTCAGTGGCCATTTTTCTTTTCGATGGAATCGGGAAATTGTGGAGATTTGGGTTTTCAACTCCTTTGATTCTTCAATTTGATTTTGATCTTCTTGTGTTGCTATTTGTCCAATTCATCGAGTGGGCTGTGTTTGTGCATTAAGGTCGCCGGTTAAAGGATGAAACTTCAACGAATTAGGTGGCCAGTGGTGGATGCGATTGGCGGTGGCTTATGATTTTTTTGGTTTGACGTTGGGTGATGGTTGGAAGATGAGTTTTATTTTTATTTTTTTCCTTTTTAAATTTATTTTAGGGATAATATACGAAGTTATCATTTTACTCATTTCAATTTGGTCAAAATTGGTCTAATTTCACTTTTTTTTGTCAACTAAGGATCAAATGGACGACTTCCGTCATGTTGGATTCCAAGTGCCTATTTATGAAAAATTAGGGACATTCACTAATACAAATTGAATGTTATGGTAAAGTTTGCAAAAATTGAAAAGGTTAGGGAACGCTACTACAATTTTCCTTAATTTAATTTTATTTTCTAAGTAAATGCATTATTTGAGAAAATAAAGAAGATAAAGAATATTTGAGGATTAAATTATGAAAAGAAAGAAAGAAAGAAAAGGCCGTAGATATGTTTTTGCTCAATCAAGTCGAGTCTCTATACTAAATTGTTGTGGTCGGACAATTTCAATGGAAGATGAGACTCGACTCGTTTTATTTCTTTTTTATTTAAGTTGATTCTCATTAAGTAATATTCTATCAAGATACGTTATTCGACTTTACTTATAATCAATTTATTTTTGTTGTGTTCATTCATTTCTTTTCAATTCCATTTTATTGAATCAACTTTTGTAGAATTTAGAAACAAAGTTACGTCATTTTTTTTTCATTAAAAGACCGTGGTGCTCAGAGCTTCCAGTTTGAGTTATGTCAATCTAATTATTTCATTCCTAGTATTTTAGTTTAATGAAACTTGTTTATCCTATGAAAACATTAGTTTTTAGTTGAAATATCAAAATTATGATCAATTTTGAAGCTTTGTTCCAAACAAATATTTTTGCTCAATGTGTTTGTTTGATCGTATGTTAAATAGAAGAACGGTTAGAACGGAATTTTATTACCGCCTCCATTTTATTTTTTGACGTAGAAACACGCAATTGCTACCCGTCAGCGGAGTTCCGACCACCTCTAAGGGACGAAGACCCAACTATTGTGAGTGTGCACTGAATATAATGTTAATGGACGTGTTTGTCATTTGTCTTTTATTATGTAATTTTTCTTTGTAGCCTTATTAAAAATTCAATATTTAGATAAACTCGAATATCGTTATAAATCACGTGTTTTGAAGTTTATGGGAAAAAAAAAAAAAATCTTCTTAGATAGGAATTTTGTAACTGAGGTATGAGATATCTGGTGAAGATGTATTCGGTCTTCAATTTTTAATTATTAAATCCAATTGATCTGTGAATTTACAATTTTAGGGCTTAAGGAGTATGATATTATGATGAAGTTCTTAGGCACCACACGATTCATGATGTGGTTGGCCATTCATATATTATATTCATTTTAATTTTTTTGCCCCTAATAAATGAAGGATAATTCTCCATGTACATAATGGATTACATAGGTCCATGTGGAAGAAATCTGACCGTGGATGTGAAGTGTGGAAAAATCAAAAATTGTAGACTGTCGATGGATACGCGACACCTGTCAATTATGTAATGTATTAAGTAAATGATTAGGTACTTATAGCATGGTCCATAAATTAATACTTCTCTTAACTTTTATAGCGTACAATTAACAAAATTTAAACTTTTATTTTTTAAAAAAAAATGATGATTAATATCAATAATTATAAAATGAGATTAATAAGTAAATTTAAAAATTAAACTAACCCAAAATAAAACTCAGCCCCTGTTTGGTACACACTAAAATTTTTATTCTCACTCTTCTACTTATTTTCAATCACAATTTTTTAATAAAATAATATTTTCTATCACGTCAATAACTTTTCAATTTTTTTCAACCACACGTTTTTAATCAATTTACTATTTCAGAATTCATTCTTCCAAAATAATGTGACTTAAACACATCTCATTCTAACGTTTCTTTACATAGAAATGCGAAAAGAAAACAAATACAAGGGCAAGTTGGTAAATAACTAAATATTCCTTGTCATTTGTCAATTGTCACCCATTAAATGGTTGTCTATTTCCAGGCTCCATCAATGGTTGTCGGCTAATGACTATTTTAATAAAATAAATAAATAAAACACTATTTTAATAATGCTATAAATATTGTGGCTAAGTTCGCAGCGTCACGACGCCACGCGTAATATACGTGGAATTTATTGAAGTGGTCATATTTTGATGAAACCTTGCTACACTGTGGACCTGGCCGTGCCAAGGGTAGATAAACCCTATATTGATAGATTCGACAGTTTAACGGTAAAAAGTTTTTTACAACTGATTTGAACGTCTGAGTTGACAAGGATTCAGCCGTTTACAAATTAGGAGTCAAATAGGGGCAAATACGCTTTTAATTACATGTTATGAATAATAGAATCAATTCTTAGGTCCGTTTGATTACATGAGTGTAAAATGAATGGAAAGAAAATAAATTTTTGAGAAAATAATTGTCTAGAAATTATTTTGTAGGGAATTGTTAATTACGTGTGTTTGATTGATATAATTTTTCACCTGAAAAATTTTAAAATTTTATGTCTGGTTGACTTTGTTTTACATGAAAATTGTCCATTAAAGTTATCATTTTTTTCACAATTGATTATAAAATTTGTTTCCATTGCCAAAAAGTAAAAAAAAAAAAAAAAAAAATCAATTTTTTCATCAAAGTTTAGTGTTCGTTTGACTTTGTTTTACATGTGCCAATAAAAATAAATAAAAAAATAATTTGTTTCCTAAAAAATCATTTTTTTCATTAAAATTTAGTGTTCACTTGACTTTGTTTTATATGAAAATTGTCTATTTAAAGTAATTTTTTTATAATTGGTTATGACATTTGTTTCTATTGTAAAAAAATAATAATAATAATAAATGGAACCAACTGCTTGGAAAATTATTTTTCCACCAAAAAGGTGGGAAAATGAATTTCCCAAAATCAAGCAAAAGAGTCGCGTGAGCCTCTCCCCAAGAAAATGTTTTGCCAACAGAATTTTGCACATCAAACACCTCATTTGGCTGGAAAAGGAAATGAAATTCCAAGTTCCAAGAAAAATAAAGCAAATCAAACATGACCTTAATGGCTTTAAGTATTAGTATGTAGGGTACTGAGATGTCCTTCTATTGCAAAATTATTCGTAAGTGGACGGTATCTTATACAAATAATGTGTGATAAGTAGAGTGTTGAATTCACGACAATTATAATGATTAACTTTAATTTAAAGTGAAAATTATGAAGAATATCCTTTTCTCAAATGCCATATTGAAAAATGGCAAAATAATTTGATTGATCTGCATCTATAGCCCTTTTTAAGAATTAGACATATTGTATATAATTTGACTAAAATGCTCTTACTAAATTATTCATAATCAATATCCAAACCCCAACCCAAAAATCTCAATGTTCCGTTATCAACACTTGTTTGTCTTTGTTGTTTAAGCAATATTTTGCTCCAACTAGTCACTGACGAGCTGCTTTTGTTATGCCTACTGTAAAGTCTATTTTGTAATTCGTAATTTTCTAAGACAAAAATCATGATTTATTAGATTTGTATTAAGATTTAACTATACGGTAATCAAAGTCAAAATATGTTTAGAATAGTCCAAGTTATGGTTACTATAGGTTGGGCTCATAGAGTCCAAAAGGAAGTGAAAGAAATACAAGAAGAAGATCGAGATTTGAACTTGAAGAACTTGATATCGAGAATGACGCATTTCCGCTTGCCTGCCGCCTAGCGGCGTCGACATCCAAAAATTCATGTTTGCATAAAACACTGATTTTTCAATCTATTTTCATCACAAACACTTTTCCCTATAAATACTTAACCTCATGGACGTCCCGTAGTGTATTGAATCAAATTTATTCCATAGATATCAATTCTTTGATGATCCGAAACATTCATTGATTACAAAATTTAATCACCACATATTACTTGATCCACAAATTCTTCCAAAACGTATTTTGTTGATCAAGATTCAAGTCATATTGTTCCATATCAAATCACAAGATCAAAATACAAGAGATCTTTTGATTGAACACCACACCACTTAATCCACAAAAGGTAATATACCAAGGGTTGGGAGATGGTGTGAGGAGTACGCGATCCAATAGGATCAAGGGTGAATATAGGGAAAAAAGAAAAAAAAAAAGAGATCAGAAAGAACTAAGGGTTGGTCGAGTCTGGACCATACTGTAAATTGTTTCGTTTATAATGGATATCAGCTGGCAAAGTTGCCGAACTTTTTTATCATTTGCAAAGGTTTTCTCTGTGATCAATTTTGAATTCCTTACTGCTTTTGTATTACAAATTGTGATAATTCAACATACGATAAATTGATATTATTGATTAATCATATAGAAACAATTTAAAAGTGATATGTTACTTTTAATTGCGTCATGCACATTCTAGGGTCTAAACATTATATAAATCAATTAATTATCTCGATTAGTTTACTTTTCACCTATGAGTTTATAGATTATTTCATTTCTATTGTGTTGTAAATTCACATTTGTTAACTATATTTGTTGGTTTTTTAATTTTTCAATAAAATTGGTGTTTACATTTCAAAATTGCAAAAAGCTAAGGGATTGTTCTCTTCGTATTTCAGTTTTTAGTTTTGAGTTTTGAATTCATTTTTAATTTTGTGTTTTAAGAGTCCATTTTGAGATTCCTGAATACACGTTCTTTTTGTCATTTTGAAAAATTGTTTTCAAAAATAAAAAACTAAAAACGCTTTTACTTTGAAAAACTAATTATTCAATATGTATATAAATTCTTTTACTTATATAACAAAACAAAAGCGACTGCCATTGTGATTAAGGCATTGAAATTCCATACTAGTATATCGGGTTCAAATCTCAGTCACTTACTAATTTGAAAAAAAAGTTGATGAATTAAAAATTCAAACAACCCTTGGGAAAAAATTGTGAAAACTAATTATTGTGAGTAAATGGACAGTATGCATCAACCATATATGTTGCAGTTAAATTATTCAGAGTGAATAATGAAAAGCTAGCAATGCGTCAACACAGAAATTGTAAATTTTTTATGATGTATTTATTAAAATATATTTTAACTGTGGTGTAGTAATTAAATTTTGTGGTGGTAATATAATTACCCATTTTTTTCAGAAAAAAACCTCAAATCAAAAGACAGATATTTTGGATAGCTCACTATATTTTTTGTCATGGATTAACATGTACTTTTTTTTTTGACCCACTTAATGTCTTAATCCCCAAAAACTAAACAAATTTCCCCAAATAGATTGTTTTAATTCTTGTCATAGATTGTTAGGTTTATATTTTGTATTGGCGATTCTGTGAACAAAAGGACCAACTTAAACAATTATAAAAGTTTAGGGACTGAATTGTAAAGTTTCGTAGTTGGTAGGATAGCGTAGGGTTCAATGTTTGGAACAAGAAGGAATCACGCCTGTTTTTCGCTAGCTGTTCAAGCGGAGGAATCAGAGA
>CAIGRO010308326.1:0-14543 GCA_903798355.1 Fraxinus baroniana | reverse complement strand
TAAAAAAAAACACAAATAATCACGACTTTACGTTTTACAATTAATGTAAAATTATTTTTTATATTTAAAATTTAACGATTATATATTTATCATGACCACACTTCAACATTTTCAACAAATTTTAAATCGTTTAAAACGAATATTTGTAATTTAAAATACTGAATCAAATGTGGAAAAAAAAAAACTGTTTATCCTAGCCGAGACATTAAAATACTGAATCAAACGTAAAAATAAAATAAAAAAAATGGCTTAGATGGCTTAGCCAAGCCGAACCAAAAAAGAAAAAAAAAAACGGCTCAGCCGAGTCGAGCCATTAAAATACTGAAAAAAATGGCTTAACGGCCATAAAGTCATTCGGCTCGGCTTATGAATAATAACAGGGAAAGTGGCTCTTTTATTTATGTAGGAAAAGAATGAATGAAATTTGGAGAAGATATTTCTGATATAAGAAGAAATGAAAACTGTTATTAAAAGCTCGGTTGCACCGGAAATTAATCAAAAGACAGTTGTTTGATAGACAACATTTATTGCACTGAAAATTGGAAAGACAATTACATCCCCGTTTTAACAATACGTTTACCAAAAATACCTCCACATAATAATTTAAAATGAATTTTCATGAACACTGATGTTAAGGGTAAATTTGAAATTAAAAATATTTAATTCAATTCTACCACTTAAAATTACTCAACATTAAAAAAGGGATAGTTATTTTAATCCATGAGAACTACCAAAAACGGTAGAGTAGGATAGAGACATATTTAACCTTAATCCAATAATCTCCACTTATTAAATATCTAATAAAAAAGAGCATATTCTCTCCAACCCACCCCTTGACCTTACTTACAATTAAGAAACTTATTGCGAAAAACATGACTAAATTTCCACTCATTGTTGTGTAGATCCTTATACGATAGAAGTTGCAAAACTGTAATGTATCTCTCATTTTTGTACAAAGGTTATAAGATGGATTTTTTTTTTTTCACGTTTAATTGCTTTTATGCTCAACAAAGGGATTTTTATTTTTATTTTTATTTTTTTTGCGAGCACAACGAAGAGATTTTTGTAAAAAAACAATCTTGGGAGTCGATAGGGAATTGACGTAGCGAATTTGAATTTGATGTTGTGGACAAAACGTGTAGAAAAAGTTGTAGATTGCCTTTTGGCCTCCGTCAGGAGCAAAGTAGGGATGTAAAGTCAACAATTACGAGTATATGTACAGTAGACGATGGCTTACCCAAGAAGAAATCAGGTATTCAGAAGCAACATGGTAAAATTGGAAAAAAAGGGTAGATATCGCGGGGGTCGAAGGGGCAGCGCCTTTCGTGGGGGTTTGGGGACAACGCTCTCGACGGGGATCAACATGTATGTATGGATGTAATTGAATATTTTCTAATGTTTTTGAATTATATTATTAATAAGTGAAATTATATTTATAGTTTATATAAAATGTGAATAAGTAGAATTTCTAACAAAAAAA
Source organism: Fraxinus baroniana (assembly GCA_903798355.1). Classification (NCBI taxonomy): domain Eukaryota; kingdom Viridiplantae; phylum Streptophyta; class Magnoliopsida; order Lamiales; family Oleaceae; genus Fraxinus; species Fraxinus baroniana. The sequence continues at coordinate 13,063 of CAIGRO010308326.1, read as the reverse complement.
ATGGCGCGGGTGCGGAGACGAGCACACACGGAGTGCTTGTGTCTCCGCATTGACATGGACGTCTCCGTGGGTCTCTCTCTATTTTTTTTTACTCAAAAACACCACATCACAAATAAAAAATCTCTATCGAAAACCTTGAATTATTATTAACAATACCAAATCATTTCAGATAGATCGAACTAAAAAAATGAGAAATATCAAACACGAGAAATGATATNACCAAATCATTTCAGATAGATCGAACTAAAAAAATGAGAAATATCAAACACGAGAAATGATATCACCATTACAATTACAATATGAACCTTACCTGATGGATATCATTTTGCCACTTCATGGCGCCACTGAGAACAAGTGAGAGAGAAAGAGTGAGAAGTCGAAGATTAGAGAGGAATAATGAAATAAAAGATTCCAATACGTACATGTCACAGATAAAATATTTATAAAATATCAACTGCAATTGACGATTTTTTCAATACGTACATGGAGAAGATATTTATAAATATCAACTGCAATTGACGGTTGAAGAAAATATATACCAATCAATCAACAAAGATGGCTAGATATGGGAAGAATAATAATCAGAGAAGAAACAATGTTACTGCACTTAGTAAATGAGATTGTCCACTGTAGTCTAACCAAATGATCTTATAGTCCGAAAACTAGCGGGAAAGAGTAGAAATACTATCAGTAGTCAATAATTGCGGCTTGTGAGGAACACAATTTTTTTTTTTTTTGGTCCTCACGTGAACTGAGAGTGAAAAACAAAAATGAATAGTATTCTTCAAATTTCCTCTTTTAAGAAAGAGTAGATATAAAAATAAATAAATGTGGAATGAACATCACACCACTCGTAAAACTTATTTTTGAGGTCAACTTTTATGCTTACCCAAACGTGGACCAATACCTGTGCCCTAACTCTTCCGTCTTTTGGAGTTCAGAATTCATACTCTTCTCTGTAATTCGAAATTTCTGAACTTCATAAATAGGAACAGATTTAGGGTATTTCTTTTTTCATTCTCTTTTCGTAATTTAATTGAATTTGATTGCACTCTCGATGGACAAATTCGATAGGCACAGAGGTGGAGATAGATATAATAACAGCAGCAATCAAGAATTTCATAACTATAGTAGTAATAACAGACTGTCCCGAGGTCCTCCCTCCTCTCGAATCTCAGAAGGCAGCGGCGATGGTGAAGAAGGCGGTTACCGCGGTGGTGGAGGAAGGGGATATACTAGCCCGGCAAATTATTTGAGTGGATTCTCAAGTGGTGGCGGGAAGGAAAGTCGCAGGCCGTTTGATAGTCCTCCGAGCTACCATCATCCAGTAAGTGGCGATAGAGAATTTAGACCATTTGATGGTGGGGCCAATGGAGGATTTGGGCTGGTTGGTGGTGTTGGTGCTGGACTTCGACCAATTGGTGGCGGCGGAGGGTTTAGACCTATGGTGGGTGGAGGAGGGTTTCGGCCAATGGGTGGCGATGGTGATGGTGGAGGGTTTGCTTCAAATAATCAACCGATGGCACCGTACACTATCTCTGGGCAAAAACGTGGGTATCCATTTTCTGGTAGAGAAAGGTCCCCAGGTATTGAGAGAACTTTTCCAATTTTTATAAAAGAGCTAACTTTAAAAAAGCTAGTTTCTGAAATCTTGAGTTTTGGAGCTTTAGTTTTCCTTCATGTGTTCATATTTAGGCGTTATTAGTTGTTCTTCATTTTAACTGCATTTCGAATACTAGTCCCCGGGTTGCTCTTGTTTTCTAGAATTAATTGCACTTTAGTTTTATTTTTGTATTTTTGTTGAATGAAGTTTTGGTTAATTAACTATGGGTCAAACTAATTGGAAAAGGGGCTTTGTTTGCGGTCAACAAGAAACCATAACTGTTTTTGTGACACACTTTTGAGTATAATATGGCAAGATAGGAGTAAATTTAATCATTGCTCATCCAACTTTACTTTACTATTTGCTCACCGAACAATAAAAGATAACCCGTTGCTCATCAATCTATCCACAGTCCTCCTCCTCTCCCCCGTTGCTCACACACCTGAAATTAAGCTAAATGGGACAATTTTTGCAACCACCAGTCCTCCTCCTCCTCTTCCCTGTCCAAGCATCTTGTCCATGAATGGCCTAAATTTAGTCTGTTCTTCAATCTCTTCCACTTCTACCTATCCTGGAGCATTTTCTTTAACCTTTTCAATATTTGTCCACATCGCAATCCATCTCAATGAGACAAATTGCAGGGCTAGGTTTAGTTTCCAAAATATTAATGTAAAACTTCTGGATTAATTTTGTTGAATGCAGCTGCATTTTGGGTTTGAGAGTTGGATAATTTTGTTGAATGCGGATGAATTTTGATGAAATTTCCGGTCGGAAGTAAGGCTCTTTCGTCGAGTTCAAGCTCTCCTTGTCAATTCAAGTTCTCCCAGCTTGATAAACCCTTAACTGTGGTGAATTCCAGAAGTCACATATTTTAATTTGAACTTCCGTGATGAAATTCAAGATTTCAGCTGGGATTTTGGGGCCGATCCACGGAGTTGGGGGCGAATATTGGGGGCCATTTTTAGGGTTCTTCACGGCTTTGATGGATTGAAAGTTGTTTCATTTTTTTTGGGATAGAGGGGGAATGGGTGGGGGAGATGGCGTGGCATTTGTTGTGGGAAGATGAGAAAGGGAGGAGTTGACGGCGGCGGAGAGGAGGAGGAGGAGTGGTGGTTGTAACGTTTGTTTTTGAAAAATTGGCCATGTAGCGTGATTACATGTAAGGTGCCACTTCAGATTTTCGTCCGCCATGTGACACATTCTGTCAGTTGAGGGTGATGGACATGAGACGGGTGGTGGATGAGAAAGCAATTGGATAGATGGGTGAGCAACGAGTTATCTATTATTATTCAGTGAGCAAGTAGTAATCTAAAGTAAAGTTGGATGAGCATTGATTAAATTTACTCGGCAAGATAGGTAGCAAGTTAGTTTGATTTGAAAAGCTTGGTACTTGAGGAATCAATTAATTAAGATTTGACGTACAGACCAAGGGATGCCTATCAGTTTGATGTAAATTTTAAGACTAAAGAACTTCCATCAGGTTTAGTTAATCTGGAAGAGAAGTTGGGAAAAGTTATTAAAAAAAAAAAATTATTTATACTATGAGAATTTCCCTTGCTGCACTTCAAATTTATTTCTCTTGGTTTTTCTTTTTTGCTTTTGTTTCTTCATTGAGAAACTTGAAAATATTATGCTTCTTGATTTTCTTGGTGTCATAACCAAGAATATTTTATGACATTATTTGGTAGTAAGATGTCTACTTGACAGGCTACTTCATATTTCTATGTTCATTACTCTAGAAATGAGTATGGAGCCATTTTCTTCCACATTGAAGCCTGATTATGTGTGCTTATCTTCATTTAGTTGTAATTTTATGTTCGTGTATTGATCTTTATATATTTTACCTTTGTAGACCAATTGGATGGAACCCGTTTCGCTAAGCTTTTTGTTGGATCTGTTCCAAGGACCACCATGGAAGAAGATGTAAGTTGGTTGTATTGATGAGCTATCAGTTGTTGATATATGCAGATTCAGTTTTAAGAAATAACTTCTAAAGGATTCTTTTGTACTATGACTTTGTGTCCTTGTGTTCTATTGGATTCATCGACGATTAAATTCCATTGTTATGTGTAACAATATTCAGAAATATCTTGCTAATTCTTGTAGTTTATTTAAAATGTTTCCAAGGCGCTACTTGAAATGGAAAAAAAATATTGCAATAGACTTTAATAGCCTTTGTTTCATAGCATCAAGCTTATGCATACTAACACTTACTTCCATGAAAATCCCAAGCTTTACGTGCTTACTGAGTGTTTTTCGGTAACATGTAGACCTACCCATTTAAGTTTATTAAATATTTTTTGGTTAAATGATGTCAGATCCGACCCTTGTTTGAGGAACAAGGGAATGTTTTAGAGGTTGCTTTGATTAAGGATAAGAGAACTGGACTACAACAAGGTATGTGCAGATTCTGCGTTTTACATGTTTTTGTGATTATGCAAATGTCTTTTCAGGTATTTTGAGGGGGCTGAAGGGAGCAACTGTAAGCTTACATGTCAAGTCATCTGTTTTCTCGAACCTATCTTTTCATTCATACCATCAACCAAGAGAAGTCAAGATTAAACACACTATAAATCATTCCATGTATAGTGGTGGATAATAGGAACAAACCAATTCTCCTACTGTACCTGTAGTTGTGGTGTTTAGTCATTGACAATAATTTTTTTTCTGATGCACAGAAAGTCTGTTGTATAGAATATGAGGCAACAATATCTGGTTTATGTCTCATGTATTGGTTTTTGAGTTTTCGTGGAGGTATCGATGCTTTCTCCTTTATTGGTTACATTTGAATGGTCTGGGGTTGCTTTATAGTAGTAGTTAAATTTTGGAAATTGTGATGTGCCTGAATATGGATTATCAGCAAGTTGGCTGATTTTTAATTTTGATTTCCAAGGGGTTTATACCTTTCCCATTGAAGCTACCGTGAAATTGAAAAACTGTCACTATTTGAATGATGATTGGTTTTCTTCTTTGTTTAAGCTTTAAGCAATTGACTTTAATTGGTGATTTATTGAGAAAATGTCTTTGTTGGCTAAATTCATACTTAGTTTTTGCGTCATGGTGCTTGCTTTATTTAATATTTAGAATGAGTTGAGTTTCGTTGTGATCTAATGTTTGTGTACATTGTGGTACCTTGACATTGTACTAGACGTTACTGATGACGAACTCTCTGGTGGCATATAGATGCAACGTGTTATGTTATTGCTTCTTTATGCTCCTTTGCTCGTTACATACATCTAAATTTTTGAGATAGGTTAGCAATGTGGTCCATCTTTAAATGGGTTGTTAAGCTTGTGTGCTATTCCACTTTTAACTATCAATTACGATTCTTTAAATTCACTTGTTCCGCTGAAGTATATGCTATCCAAAAGCGTAGCAGTTTTTGGCCAACATATAAAGCAATACAATAGAATATGGTTTTGCAGAACTTTTTGGTTTGATGCTGTGAATATTACAGGTTTATCTATATTTTCGTTGCTGTTGAATGTGATCTATATTTCGGTTTGATGCTGTTGAATGCCATGAACCCAGAACTGTATGTTTGGGCCAGCATAGGTCTGGTGAAGGTTGCTCGTTGAAGACCTAGTTTTTTGTTTGGAAAACATTGTATTTATAGTCATTTATGCTTGCTGCAATGTCGATAGTATTTATCTTTGAAGTTAAGTTTTTTATGATTGAATTATGGGTTTTTATGTTATACTTTTGACGCCACGCACATACCGACTGGATGTATTGCTCGTTCTTGGTTGATTCAATGATAGGGAGCTCCGTACATATTCCTTGTAGAATTAGTATCAAAGCTTCCAGGAGTTGGTTTTCCTGCTAAAACTGTTCTGACTTATGTAGTTTATAACCAAAACCATGTGGTCAATTATTATTTCTACAGCATTATGATTTTGTTGGTTGGATGCGGCTTTGGTGTTGTAATGACGAAACTTGGAGTGATATGGATATCAGGACCACACGTGAAATTTTGATTGTCGGAGCTTTTATATATTGTTGGGTATTTTGTTGTAGTGAAATTTTGATTGTCGGAGCTTTTATATATTGTTGGGTATTTTGTTGTATTGTTCTTATCATCATGCTGAAAGATATGCATGTAACAGGAGATTAAACTAAATATTCCTATTTATGTATGTTATTGGCCAAGTTCATATTTATGCATTGACTCATGAATTTCGACAGAAGAAACATTTATATGTTTGCCATACTGTGGTTTTATTTGTAAGTATCAGTTTGCCGTAATGTGGTTTTAGTAATATAGTGATGTTGGATGCATTGACTCGTGAATTTTGACAGAAGCAACATTTATGTTTGGTTTCATTTTAATTTTGATGGTGACTGGATCATTGATTACCATTTTCTTCTCTCTGTGTTCGTATATGATTGCAGATAGAGCTGAGCTATTGTATTATTTAAGTTTGAATACAGATATGGAGAGCTGAGCTATTGTATTATTTAAGTTTGAATACAGATATGGAGATTTGTCACCGAATTAATTTCCTTTCCTGCTGTATTGGAAACAGTAAAGAAAGAAGCTACTGCTTCACAGTGTACAGCTCTAAAATTTTGTTGGGCATATTTTTTGGATTTATCATTATGGTCAGTGGAGATCAACTGAGTAATTCTAACTGCTAATGCGTTAAATGGATGAGATTAATTATTCGTGTGTTGGTGCAGCACTTATGTGATGATATCATCAAAGGTGGACGTATCTGGTTGAGATAGCTTTTAGAACGTACAGCTTATCATTTTTAATTTCGTAAACTGAAATGTGGTCGATATACGTCTCATCTTGTCTCATGCGCTATCTTCATTTCTCTAGTCTCGCAAGTTTGATGTACTCATTCTTCATCCTCTTAGAAAAATGTTGCTAGTTAGTTTTTTAAGACATGAACGCTTGATGATTTCATCCTAATAGCCGTTTGTGTCTTACTCAATCCAATCGGCTCTTTTTACTCACGTTTCGCTTCTGTATTCTTCCATGGATGAATGTGGCTTCTTGTTTGAATTGTGTGTGTGTGTGTGTGTTTTTTTTTTTTAGTTTAGATGGGTTGTGTGATTATTATGGTTCTCTGTGTTTTCTGGAATAGGCGGAATGGACCTTTTTAGTTATCAAGGCAACAAATTCTATTGATCTCTAGGCTTGTATGGGAAGGATAATGAGGGATTAGCAAAAATCTTATGGCGGGCTTTGCGTCCCTATCGTATTTCGTTGACTGTATGATTTGATATATATCAAACCGTATATGTTTCCAGGTGTCCTTAGCTGTGTTATCATTAGGTGGTGGTTCATCTGTTCCCACAAACAAATTCCATTTTTTCCAGTTTTGCTAATCTATATTAGTGAAAGCTGGGACATTTATCTATGTGGTGCAATGCCCACATTATTTTGGACATTGGTTGTATTATAGTTCTGCCTCTTTCGTTCATGGATTACATGCAATGTAGCACATTTCAAGTGATTGGTCTAGTAATGGGCATATGTGCTGGAGCTGCTCGTTGAATGTTTGATGTTTTTTTGCCTTGAGGTCATGCGCCTCAATTGGTTTATCATGTCTTGTTTCTGTGTATGCAGGATATTGTACTAATATTTTATAAATTATGCTTTCCTTGAATCAATTTAACAGCTCAGGAATTAGTCAACTAACTCTACTGTTGAATTTTAAGACTGATTTAATTATTCGATTATTTTTCTTGATGCACCACGTTCTTCGTTTTTTATGCTGACATTTGGATGCGGCGTTCATGTCACTTGTACTGCAATAATGTCTATGTTGGAAAATACATTAACTGCCTAGAATGTCTTGCCACGTGGTGAATGTCACTGAGTTCTCCGGTGATGATTGTTGCATACCAGGAAAATTGGTGATTAGTTAATTTGATAATCAGCTAATAATGCTCAAGGATAAGTATTTACGATTAGATTCTATTTTGCTTTTAAGTTCTTGGTTTTTGGTACCAGCAGTCGGATAAGTTTTTTCTTGCATTTTTGTCACTTGTACTATAAGGTTTATGTTGGTCAACATTAATGATGTGGAAGGTCTTGCTAGGGGGTGAATGGCTGAATGTTAGTGAGAATTGCTCTGGCAATGGCTGTTGAATACCGAAGAATAGTTAATGATTAGTCAAAACGCTATGTTGGTAACCCTCCTTTTGCTGCTGGTGACTAAAGCATTTGTGTTATGAAATTCCTTCTCTCCTTCCACTATTCTGTTACCTGTTTCCGTTGCTTGCTCTAATTCTATGATAGTGTAGTGCTGGTATTTGCTGTACAACAGCATTAATCATTGGATCCTCTTAAATGAAGGATGGTATCTTGTGAAGATCCAACACAGTTGTAACTGTGCAGTTTGTTCATTTCCATAGATCATATGCATCTATGAACACATGATGTACTTGTAGAAGTACTACTATTTTGAGCTTTTGCATAACTGTATCCATGTGTTATTCTCGGGCGAAGGTAGAGTATCTTGATAAACTCCGAACACATACTTTTGACTACTGCAGGGTGTTGCTTTGTTAAATATGCTACTTCAGAAGAAGCCGATAGAGCCATTAGAGCTTTGCATAACCAGTATACTTTACCTGGGGTGATTCTTCTCTCTTCCTTCCTGCTATACAAGTTGGCTCCCTATCTTTCTGAAATCTTTATCCATTTATAATTTTTACAGGGAGTTGGTCCTATCCAAGTCAGATATGCCGACGGGGAACGAGAACGGCTAGGTGATTTCTTATGATTTGCATTAAATTCTAGTTTTGTATTTTTTATTATTATTTTTTTTCACATTTCAAGCTTCCTTTCACACTTTTAGTTCCTTCTGTAGTGTTTCTTCACCCTTAACTTTTGGCAGTGAATTTTGTGGAAGATTAGCCGTTCAGAGTATTTACTTTCTATGAATTGATGTTTATCTTCTTGCTCTTTTTCTTTTTCCCTTCCATTGCAGGGGCGACTGAGTACAAGTTATTTGTTGGTTCTCTGAATAAACAAGCTACAGAGAAAGAAGTTGAAGAAGTATGCTCTCTACATTTTTTTGATCTAGCTTATCCTTTCTTTACGTTCTATAATCTTATGGTATTGATATCTTACTGCCTGCAAGTATATGAAATGTAAAGCTAGTGCCTACCTCTTTATAAGCATATTCCCTTTTCCCTTTTCCCATCAATATACCTCTCCATCTAAAATTGATTGTCTTTGTTTGAATTGAATTGTAATTTTTAGTGATGGTTGGAAAATTTAATACTTTTGGTAACTTCTTATCTTTATACTTGGACTAGTGTTCTTCTTCAGTTTTTCTGATCACGAGACTTGGGTGCCCCCACTAGTAAGAGCACATCAACCACAATCTCAAATAGCATTTTTGTACTGAAAGATCCTATAAGAAATTTGCTTTTTAAAATTATTTCTTTCTCCCATAAACATTTGATATGGTTCACCGATGAGGAGTCTTGGTTGAGACGGTTCTCTTAAACCTTAAAATTAGGCTCCAAGGGACTCTTTAATTTAACTTTGTGGGAAACCAAACTTACTCTCTATATGTATTTTATCAAGATCACATTTAATAAAATTGCAAATTTCAATGTTCCACTACTTGAATTATTCATATTTTAGCTTTTAACATCTAAAAAATAATGAAGGAAAAAAATTGAATGTTGGGAAAAGTAAAATAAAGATCAAAATTGAAGAGTTTGTTTGAGTGTTTACTTTTAAAATTTTGAAGATGCTCTCTATTGTGATCAAGATGTTCTTTAAAAATAGAGTCTTGTAGATGCTCTAATACTGGTTTCTACTCTTCCAGATTTTTTTGCCTTATGGTAGAGTTGAAGATGTCTATCTTATGCGAGATGAAATGAGGCAAAGTCGTGGTATGTCTTTTATTTTTTGATACTATGTTCTAACTCAAATTTTAGGGGGTTGTATTCAATCGAGACTTTTAAAATCTTTAAGGATTTAAATAAAAAGTTTAGGGACATTCAATATAGGCTTTCTAGAACTCTCTAAAAGTCTCAGTGTGTTCAATAGAAACTTTTATAAAGTCTTTAAAAGTTTCAGTGTATTCAATTAAAATTTTTTAGAAATCTCTATAAAGGTGTGTTTGAGTCATATTATTTTGGAAGAATGTATTTTGGAATAGTAGATTGATGGAGCATGTGTGGTTGAAAAATAAGGAAAAGTTATTGATGTGATGGAAAATATTATTTTATGTAAAAAAAAAAAATGTGTTCTAAAATAATATTTTTAAAAAAATATGTGGTTAAGAAAAATGATTTTTTTTAAATTTATGTGTAATATTATTTTATGAAAGAATGTGTGATTGAAAATGAGTAGAAAAATGAAAATGAAAATTTTATGTGTATCAAACATGGGCTAAGTATTGTGATATTCAAAATGTTAATGACTTTTATAAAAGTATTTAGAGTACTAATTTTAAAGCAGAAAGTACAATTTAAATATATATATCTTTTGTCCTTTAAATATTCTTTCTTCTTCCCTTCTACTAACCTTATATTCATGGTTAAAGGTTTATTATTTTTTCTTCCTCTCTTTTCCTTTAAAAAAAAATTATTTGTAATTAAAAATTCTTGTAACATTTTTTATTTTTCATCCAATGTTTTATGTAAAAGATCAGTTTTGTAATAAAATTTTAGATTAAAATAAGACTAATTTGTCATTAAATTTAAAACATACTTAGATATATTATATAAATATTTTTTTATATTTTAATTATTTCTTTATTTAATTAAAGTGACTTAATTTTCTTAATTCCTTTAAAAATATTTTTTATTACATGGGTGAACAGGATGAAGATCGATCCTTAACCTTTTATGTGGGCATCCAAGTGATTTTTATTTTACAAGAAAGTTTTCAAGTCATACGAATTCTACAAAAGTCTATATAAATTTCACCAATTCCATACAAATCCTATAAAAGTCCAAGAAATCCACTAATGTCACCACTTTAAAAAAAGTCTATAAAAATCTTCAAAGGTTCTTTATTATAGTCAGCTTCCCAAACATGAATAGTGCTTATTCAGGATTTAGCTCTGGAAAGATTTTTATCATTTAATGAAGTCTTATTTTGCTGAAGTAGGATGTCGGAATTATTTTCTGTGATGGATATTTCACGGGACACTTAATTGTTTGGTTCCCCCTAACTTGTGCTATAAAATTGTTGGAAGGATGTGGATTTGTCAAATATGCTCATAGAGAGATGGCACAGTCGGCAATTAATTCTCTCAGTGGAATATATACAATGAGAGTAAGCTCACTTAATATTCTTAATGGTGCTCTGTTTTGGGTCCTGTCACGAAGTTGGTGACTTAATACTCCATTTTGCGTCATAGGGGTGTGATCAGCCATTGACTGTTCGTTTTGCTGATCCTAAGAGACCTAGACCTGGAGAATCAAGGTTTTGCTCGTGCTTTATGTTTATTTCATTATGGCTATTTGCAATTATGTTTTAGCTCTATTATGTTTACAGGCGCGTTGTCCATGTCTTTAGACTGTTGTGCAATTTTTTCCAGTCAGGAACGACAATTTGACTTGATGTTTATAAATTTTGATTTTTAAGTAAGCCCTTTATAAATATGGATATTTTTCTTCCAACATAGCTTGATACCTTTTGATGGCATGCACAGATTGTTCTTGGCTTACGTCATAACTCCTATTTAGAGTTCTGTTCTTTTTCTTTCTTTGGTATGATAAACTTCATTATTCTTTCTCCGTTCTCAGAGGTGTTTCTGGTTTTGGTCCTGGCTTTCCTGCACCTGGGACTAGGTATCATTTATATTATTCTGCTTGTGTTTACATTAAGCTTCTTCCTACTTTATGACCACCAACCATTCACATTCTAATGCCTTCGATATATGAACATTTTGTCTTCAACTCATTTTTGGACTTTCTGCAGACCAGAAGCTGACCTTGGCAACCCATTGCGTGGCGGCATTCCTTCTAATGCCTGGCCTCCAGCTAGTTCACAAAATCTGGGCTCACATTCTAATGTTGGCATGCTTGGTTTTGGAAATCAGTTGCCTGCTAGGTCTGGGGATATAGTGTCTTCTACTCCAGTAAGAGCATTCACCATTTGTCTGATGGGTTTCCTATCTTTTCTGATCTCAACTTTTGCATGCCTGAACATTAAACATTTAAAGTCTAAAGTTCTACTGTGCTGCTGCATGATTCTAAAGTTTTGGTTTGTTATTTAAAGATTTTCTTAGGACTACTATTTTGTTTCCATTGTTTGCATATAATCAGCTATATGAACCATATCTATGGGGTTACGGTTGTCTTTAGAGGTTTTGACTTAAAACAGTAATTGTGATTTTTGCATGCATGGATCCACATATTTTGTTGGGTGGGCCATTATTGTTGGTTTTCTGCACTAACAGGCATTTATTGTAGATAATATAGTAACTTGTGGAATTATATCCACATTGTGCTGCTTGTTTTTCACCAATATTCAGATGTTACTTAAATTGTATGTTGCTCTCATAAACTCTCAGGGCTCTATAGGTGGCCTTCCTGGCAATGTTGATGGCATGCATTCTGGGCTTGCGGTTTCTTCTGCTGCACCTATGTCACAGATGGTATGTATATTAATTATTTTTCAAACTTGAAAATGTAGCGTGGAAGTGATAGAAATAATAAAACGAACACATTATCGGAGTTTCGTTGATTCCAAGTGAATACCGCAACGCGATCACCTTTTAGATTATGTTGAATCCTAAGAATACCAGAAATATGGACATCAAAAACTCTTTGATTCACGTATGAATACGGAGAATTTGGACTCGTTGATTTTAAATATCAAATACCGAGAATTTAAAAATTTGAGAAGATCTTAATAATTGATATTTTATTTCAATTCAAAAATCACTTATTTGCCATTGATGCCACAACACTTATTTATAACAACTAAAAAACGTAATTAATGACTAATCCTAATAAATGACTAATTAATGACTAATTTTAATTAACAACTAATATTTAGATAATTTCATCTAAACTTAAATTTGTTCATTATCGAAATTAAATCCAGGGTTTTAATCAGTCTCGGCCTCAAGTTCCATCTTTTGGCCTGCAAGTATCACCAATACAGAGGCCACCTCAATCAGGACAACACTTGCCGTCTTCCTTGCAGCTACAACCTTCGAACGCGGCATCTTTCTCCAAAACACAAAGTTTGCATGGATCACACACTCAATTGGGTCAAATGCATATGCCATACTCAGCTGGTCATAGTCCTCACAGTCAGGCGCCACAAACACAACAGCTGCCTCATTTGAATGGGCAGTCAACCGTTCCTCGACCACAGATGCAGTATAATGCACCATCTGCCCCAGGACAAGGATCTGTGATGGAAAATTTACAGCAAATACCTGCTCAGCAGTTTCAACCTCTTCATCAATCACAATCACAATCACAGTTGGCTCAGATGCTGTCACAGCAAAAACAAACTCT
>CAIGRO010308315.1:0-16959 GCA_903798355.1 Fraxinus baroniana | reverse complement strand
GTCGAGCCTCATTTTTTTTTGGCCGGGCTCGGCTCTGCTCGGGCCAAAAAAAGCTCGGTCCAAAAAAGTTTGGGCTCGGCTCGAGCTTTTTTTTCCCTGCTCGGGCTCGGCTCGGCGACATCCCTAAATGTGTCGAGACAATATATGTGACAAAACATATTGCATGGTGTGACAAAATCAAACTTGTTCGATTACTATGGAACTATAATCCCTTCATCATTATAATCCAATCAACTGTGAGATATGAAGATGTATCGATCTCGATTTAATCGATCATATTTTTTTTTTTGTTTCACTCTTAAATTAATTGTTGATGAAACTCTTTTCGACTTATGAACTCATCTTGACCAATAATTTCGATATCAAATCAAACGGATGAAATGTATGTCATAATTTCATACTATTTAAAAGTGACGAAGAACCTGGAATTCGTGTTAAATCTTAACCTAATTCCACAAGGAATCTCTCCTTATATATAGTCATGAAGGGGGTAAAAAAGGTAGTTTCTCCCACACCAAATCCTCTATATACTTTTTTCGACAATTGATTTGAAGTTAGAGGTAAATGGTTGTTGGATTTTTTTTCATGGTATGGTGATATTGGTGCCTAACGTTTTTGTGTTCACGTGTTTAAGTAATACACAGAGAGATATGGATGTGACATGAGATCTGTTGACAACAAGAACAAGTAGATATTTGAGGTCAATAGATGGTATTTTTCTTTTTTTGATTTTTTCATGATGGCATTTTGTAACCGTTCAGCAAATGGTTTATTTTGTTACTATTTGAAATGTAAATTTCCATATTATGGTATGCAAAAGTGTAGATATACATACCCTCGAGTATATTTTGCAAATTTCCCAAACTGGAAGTATTTTAACAAAACGAAGGTTACTTTTTTTGATGTTGTCAAGAATTGAAGCCACACAAATAGTGTAATCATGCTATGTAGCACCATAACATACATCATTCAATAAAATAGATCTCTTTACATTTTATTGGACCTATTGTGTTGAATGTAGACTAATTCTAAACTCCAATGGTGCTACGTATCACTATTCTAAGACATGTCTTTATCCTGTTCTAACAATCAGAAGGCACAACTCATTGAACTAGATTCGCAAAGTCAAAAGGCATAACTATGCCATTTATGTTCCTAAAAGAATTGAAGATGTTAATGATTTACCACTAATCATTCACAATAACAATCTGTTAACTGTTTAATCTAACATATCTTTTTCTGTATAGAAAATCAGGAGATGCTGGCATTAAGCCTCTGATGTAATTAGAAAAGAAAAGATTTGCAATGCATTAAAAATCATTCCCACAACAAATAATTTTCTTCCAGTTAAAATCGATGTATCTATCCCAAAAATCGACAAAAATGGAATACATAAATAATTAAATCCCTTTTCACCTGGTTTTTCCAAGTATTAGTAATACTAGAAGAGGTGGCCAAGCAGCCACCAAGAAGCGCTTGAACTGCTTTGCAGTCTTGTTTTTAAATACCTCTCCATAACTTCACTTAATAAACGAATTTGACTAACACTGGATAAAATAGCAATGTTCACCTTTATACTTCTACAAACGAAACTACAACATCAGCACTGAAAAATTTAGAGTCACATGAATTGAAAATACGAGATTATCATTTCCATTTGTTTAGAGGCACAAATAATGTTATATACACTGCATACGAATGAGAATAAGTATCAAAAAGTGTGAAACAACAGTGATTTGTCGGAAGGAAATATCAATTGTGCAAACCAACTAATTTGATTATAATTTAGTAAAAAACTCTTTATCTGAATCCCCTAGATCCTCTTGATTGATTCATCTTGGATCAATGAGGCTTGCTTTGATGCCCATTCGAGCACAGTGAGTACCTCGGCTTGTGCAAGTTCTTCACTGTCTGGCACATTCAGAGCAATGTAACATAGCAGGATCAATGCACAACCTTGAACAATTTGCTCCCCAAAGTAGACTAGCTGAACTAGATGCTTTGCACCTCCTTCACTTATAATCGACTTGGAGTGATCTAGGTGCAGATAGTTATCCGTGCAAGCAAACTTTGTGAGCCCAATGCAAGCTTCTCTAAGTACTTCAGGTTCTTGTTCATCAAGCAACTTCACTAATGGGCTTATAATCCTTGTTTCTGTTGCCCTGAAAGTCCTTGCCAAATTCCCAATAGCCTTAATGCATGGAACAAGCAGTTCCGAATCACCTAGTTCAATGATTCTCAGAATCTGATCGACAACAGCTTTGCAGGCAGGCGAATTAGGCTTGAATGCTGATCTTCTCAAATCAGCATCTTCTTCCGCTACTGCTGTAATCTCCATCAATGCCATAGCAGAATTGTACTGAACGTCTTTTGGTCCTTTCTCCAGAAGGACAGCAAAGCACAGTAAGGCTCTTGATTCAGTGATGCTTCTACAAATGGGTGAATTTCCTTTAGCGAGGTGCCAAAGGGCTCTTGCAGCCATTGCTTTCATATAGGCTTTGGTTGCAGGGTCCTCCATTTCCCGAGCTTTATTACTTGCCCCAGAGAGAGAAAGACTTTGCTGATGCTGGTGATGGTTGCTAATAGAATTTAGCATTGAACTGTCATTGCTTTTCGCAACATTATCCTTGTTTACTACATTGGCTTGATCCTTCAATGCCATGCTATTGGTAACAACGGCGTGCAACCGATTAAAAGGCTGCTTATTCCCTAAAGGATGCAGTATCTGACTCCTATCATCATCTAAATCATTCACCCTATTCGCACTGATATTAGGATTGGCATTGGCATTATTATTACTTGCCAAAACAACAGCCTGGAGCATTGAAGTTGCTTTGCTCACAACAGTATACTTGCTATGCTCCTGCACAGTCTCGAAAGCTAGATGCCCAACGAGCAATCGGATAATGTTATGCTGCTCGAACAGATCTTGGCATTTGGGGTAATGAGCAACAAGCTCAGACACTGCCAAAGCGACCTCTGCTTGCACCTTCATTGAACCTTCTTTGAGGATTTTCGCAAAAACTGAGCACGTCCCGGCGTGAATCAGATGTTCAACGCTTTCGGGATCTCGCCCCAGAAGCCCAATTGCCCTCGCAGCATTCTCCTGACCATCCACTTTACCTTCCTTTACCAACTTCAACAGAGGGCCCACCCCGCCTTCCTCAATAATCAACTTCCCGTACCGATCGTTGTCCCGAGCCAGGGATACCAGTGAGGCCGCCGCATCGGATCGATCTTCCAATGACCCATTATACAAAAACGCGATCTGCTCCCAAATAAAACACAAAATTGGCTCGTTGGCGGCGATCGGAGGGAGCCCAAGGTACCCATCATCGCGGTCTCCCGCTGAAGCCGAAACACGAAGAAGCCACGACACGTCGCCGATAGAATTCTCCAGTTGCGACGACATTTTGCGAAACGCCGCCGCCGGGATGATGGTGAAAACGCGCTTGACAAGGCCGTGGCCTCTGCACTTGAGGACAAGGGCCAACGCCTTGTCCAAAACCTGTGCAGTATCATCAAGAATGCGGCGCGTGGGGCGCTCGTAGAGGTCGTTGCTAGCGCGTGCGGCCTGGCGTAGCAGCCCGGCAAGCTTGTCAGTCTTGGACTTGAGTTCGGCGCATTCTTGCTTGAATGAAGCAGCCTCATCTGCTGCCTTTATCACCTGGTCGGCTAACTGGATCGGTTTTGCCAAGATCTGCTTCACCAAGTCCGCCATCAATAACAGCAGATCCCCACAGCTGAAAAAAAAAAAAAAACAATAAATTTCAAGAACCAAGGCTCAAGTTGACTCAATTTGGGAGATGGGTTTTACAGAAGATCGAAAATTGTATGGTGTTTTTGAGGATTTTGTAAAATAGATATTTTGTTGTTTACACTGAAGAAGTTAAATGCGTTTGTCATTGATCCAATGGGGATTGGGGTGGAAGAGTAGATGACTCGGACGGAGAAGTTGGACTTGGACATGGTCAAACGCATTTGTTTTTCTTCTTCCAGCATTTTATTTATGGAAATATCTTTCGCTAACATTTATTCAAATTCTTTTTTTTTTTTTTTTTCGAACTCATTTTAAATTACACATTTCATATTACTCACAATTTTTATAAATTCTGACACGATAATCATATTTTGGAAAGCAAAATTCCAACATTTGAAATACAATTCATGCTAATAGGGTGATTTGGCAGTAAAATTATGCCATGTAACCTCTAAAGTTGCTCACCGGATTTAAATTATCTATAAGAATTTATGAATAGAAGTGGAGTAAGTGATTGACGTAAATAAAAGTATAAAATTTAGCTTTCTTTGACTCTATTTAAATTAAGTCATTGTTTGGTGGTCTCAATTATTTTCGAAATACAATTTTTTCTGTTTAACTAAATATTTTTTAATAAAATAATATTACACACAAATTCAAAATTGTTCTTTATTTTCTAACAGCACATTTTCCATCAAAATATTATTTTAAAATTCATTTTCATTTAAAAATGGGTCTCAAATATGCTGCAAAACTATTTATTTCTTATACGCATTTCAATTATACTTTCACACAATAAAATATTCTACATGTAAATCAAATTTTTTTTTAACTTTTTAATAACACACACACACACACAGAGATATATATATATATATATATATATATATATATATATATATATATATATATATAGAAAATGTAAATTGGCATGTGGGCTTAATGGGCCGACATTTTTTTTTTTTCTGAAAAAACACTATTCAAAATATCATTTTCCCAAAATTTCTCTTTACAATGTCTATCAAACAAGGACTTAACAATTAAGGTGAAACAAAATTAAAAAAAGAGTTACCAAAATGAGATTTCACAAAAAAGTGGGTGAACAATATAATTTTTAAACAACTAAAAGTAAACAATTTTTTTCGAAATAATTAAGGGATTGTTTGAGCCCAAATTTTAAGTAGAATGGATTTCGAAATAGCAAATTGATAGAGAATGTATGGTAAAAAATAAAGAAATTTTTTTGGATTGCGTGTAATATTATTTTATTGGAGAATGTGTGGTTAAAAAAAATAGATAAAAATTAATTTTGAAAAAAATGGAGATCAAACAAAGCCTAGATCAATGGTTGACATCTCAACCAACATCATCCGGACATTAGGCCACGTTGTTAGAATTGGGCATAAAAGTTTATTGACTACTTTTGTTCCAGTACCAGCACATGCCAACTACATCTTTCAATCATTTGATTCATTTCTTTCTTTTCTACAACTGCGTTTTCAATTTTATTAAGTTCTTGTTTGGTTTGGATACTACAAATAATTCGTTCCAAAAGATCATAAAGGAATCAACTAACACAACTTTTGTTTTGTAAATGGAACAACAAGACGGATTGGACAGAAGAGCATACTTGCAGAATTTAAAAAAGTTGTAAGAAATCGAAGCATCCTTGAACATAAGTTTTGAATTAAGATGCTTATTTAAAATGATGAATTTCATGATTTTTTTAATGCTTGAATTATCTTATTTTTTAAAAATCCAAATTTGTAATTTTCTTACACTTCAATTGTTCCAATTTCGATCACAATAGAAGGAGATTTTAGCCACAATTTAAGTGTCAATTTTTTGATTTTTCTTGCCAGTTTGTGGTGCTAAGCGCCTTTCAATTTTGATGATATTTTCCATACAAAATTCACCTTATTGCAATTTGTTTTTCTCTCCATTTTTATTACACAATGAATTGGTAGTTATGTGGGGGGAGTTAAGGGTGCTTATGAGGAGTTGAACTTTTGAATTCCAAGTTCAAACAATTTCCTTTAACCCGCTTTATTGTCTTGTGAGTCGGATCATCCCACACGTGCGATCCATGACTCGTATTTTTTAGCATCTCTTACTTGCACATGATGAGCTTGGCCCGAATAACAAATATCACACATTAGATCTTTCTCAAGGTCTATATCACAAAATTCATAATGCAAATTGATCATGCGTTCAGCGAGTATATTAGAGCTCACGATACTATAAATTTGTTAAGGATATACACTATACCCCAAACCTATTGTTCAATATTAGTTCAAGTATTTTCGATCCCTTGATTATTTATTGAACATATTTGAACCCACATCATATCATTGTATTCACAATTATATTCTATACCCTAAATGGTTAAATACAATTGTCCGACCGGTGAACATAAATATAAATGTTGGTCAAAATAATTTTCATTTCCTACTCGAATCCTTCAATTTTAAATTAGTTGCTTTCTTAGATATGTCTCATCAAATTGAATCAATCATAGTCAATGTCAACATGCTAAAGTAGCGATACTGAAATAAAATCTCAAGAAACAGTCAAAAGTCATAAGGGTATTTATGAGGTTATTTAAACCTCAAGGTCTCACACGGCGAGGAAGTAGGAATCTATTCACTCATTTACCTAATGTTAGACATCAAAGTACACGTGGTATGAAACACGTGCTATATTGTTTTCTCTCTTTCTTAAGACATATGTCATATTCTTTGTAATTAAATAATACTGTACAAATCCTATTTCAGGTATTTCCCAATACCTAACTAGAGTTCTCCTTATATTTATTCCTTTAGGCAATATTCAATCGAGAACTCAATCTGGCTATAAAACAAGTCTAAAAGATAGTGAAATCTATATCGATCAATTATTGTAATTTCATCAAGACGACTGGATCATGTACAAAACATGATCACTGTATCTCATTTCAGCACACTCAAAAATGTCTAAGGCGAATACTCGTGTAATTGAGCCAATCTCAATATATTTTATAGAGAAAAGCTAACGACCCAGGGTCAAACCTAGGGTAAAAAATAGGGATTTAAAATATGCTGAAGTGGCATCAATTCTTTGCATATTGGAGGGAAGCCTTTAGTGGATAAAAAATGTGGACCGGACTGATCCATTCTAAATAATGATGAAACCCACTTTCCCCAAATACATCCTTTCTCCTTTCTCTCAAAGTCGCGGGTTCCTAGAGTGCATGGCCGAATGCCCACGAAAATTTGCTCCATTACCTTGCCCGAAGAAGTGTGAACAAGAGTGAAGGTTAATTCTTGGGGGTTTTGAGGAACTGGATATTATCATATTTGCCCTAAATTTGGAATCCCCAAATTTGATAGAGATAGCAGCCTCTACCATTGGCCCTTTCTATATAATTCTCCTGCTAATTCTCTCCCACATTTCCTCTTCCCGACTTCGGAGGCGAATCGAATGCAGGTAAATTCTACACTCTTTCATTTGGTTCTATTTAAATTCAATTTTTTTTATAGGACTTTATGACTTTACCATAATTTTTTGGATTTATCTTCACTTACTGTTTCTATATAGTTCACTGTTTTTGCTTTTTATATACTCTTAATAAATAAGGTTTTCATGTACTCAGTTAATATGTTTTTAATGGATCTATATGCTTTGAGTGTTTTGTAGTTGTATTTCTTACAGATCTGTCATGTTTTAATGCACATCCGTTGTGTTTTTGGTTTTGAATTGAATTTTGATATATATATATAAGAAAGCTTGTTACATTTCTAGATCTGGTAAGAGTCAATGAGTTGATGCTTTCTATATAGCTTGGTTGGATTAAAATTTTCGACTCTATCTGCCGTCATTTTTTATCAGTAAATTTTGGTTTTGGGTTTACTTTTTTATATTATTATTGTTTTAATTTGTCAGAGATTTTCTTAACCCGAATTGTTAGGGGTTGGGTGTCGAGCCTTTTAACATGTTATGGCTAACAATACCCATAGAAAAAGCTAAAAAAATGTAAATTAGCTCTTCTTTCCCGATAAAATGAGATTTTTAACAAATTTTAATAAAAAGTTACAAATCATATTTGATGAACTCTCCCTGTATGCTGTGCTTATTTGAAGTCAATTTAACTTGTGCTGAAACCGATTTATCGAAATTTGCTGTTCTTCATCATATGCAAGTTACTTGGATTTTGCATGTGTTACATCTAATTATTTATTTATTTGAGCACTATTTTTCGTGGTGTATTCCTCTCGTAGAATCGACAAAAAGAATTACGGAATCGTTTATAGTTGTAGAGATAAGGACCACTCCTTTGTCGAATGCCCATGAAATTGCCGATGCCCATTATGCAAGTCAGGATTCGAGAAGTATTTCGTGGTGGAGAAAGAAATGGTCAACAAAGGACGATTATTTCTTTGCTATAGTGAAAATTGTGAATTTTGGGATTGGGTTGTGAAAGAAGGATCAAGCAGTCAATCCTCCAACAATAGCACTTCCTCAATTAACTCGGCAACAAACGAAAGCATTGAATGTATGTCATACATGTTCCAATCTCGAGTTCGCTTGAATGATGAAGAAGAAATACAAATATCGATGACCGTTACAATCTGCAAAGCAAAAGGTAGCACGGAAGAAAATGCTGAAAGGAAGGGGTTGACATGATTAGTAGAAATTAATCGAACAGGGTATTACATGGAAATTTTCATAGTTTCAAAATCTTCCCATGCAGGGGATCGAGGCAACTAAATATTTTGTTTTGTCTTGTTGTATAACAATGTTTCTATATATCACTTTACTATCACTAGCCAGTTCTAATATCCCTCTTGTTTTGTATATCACTTTAGTATCACTAGCCAGTGCTAAATATTTTTGTTTGAAATTAGCTTGAAAGGAAACTCCTTCTCAACCTTATTTCTCAAGGCACGTTCGTACTGTTCCTCAAATTACTTCAACGAGGTCTTCGAATGTACATGACTATCGAAGAAATCATTCATACTCTCACTTCTCTGCATAGTTGACATCCCTGCCCAGAAAGTGGTTTTCAAATAGCAAGGAACCCAACATCCCCTGTTTTCGTATAATTCTGACAACCAATCATTTTCATGCAAGCCATATCTATCAATCATCGCTTTCCAATCGTCTTCAAATTCTCCACGAAACTGTGAATCATACACCAATTATTGTATAGTACCGAATATTGAATCTTTATCCACGTGGAATCCAAACTTCTCTGGCAGCTTCTTCAAAATATGCCATAAACGCCATCTATGCTTCGTATTTGAAAAAACAATCTGAATCACACTTTGCATAGCCTTATCTTGATCCGTAATTATTCCATGCGGAGCTTCACTATGCATGCACAGAAGTTATGTTCTGAACAACCACACAAAAGTATTCGTGTTTTCACTCGATGCCAAACCACAGCCAAACAGTGTTGATTGTCCATGATGATTGACACCAACAAATGAGGCGAAAGACATGTCGTACTTATTTGGGAGATACGTGGTATCAAATGTAACTATATTGCCAAACTCTTTGTATGCCTACCTACAACGGTAATCTGCCCAAAATACATTTCTAAGATGCAGTTCGTCGTCCAAATCCATACTGAAGTAAAACCCTAGGCTTTGTGCTTGCATTTGTGAAAAATATGCCTGTATTGCTGTTGCATCTCCTTTGCCAAGTCATAGTCGCCTTACTTATTCTATATAGTTGCTGCAATCCTTCTCAATACAAATCATGTTCTTGTATCCACCTCTTTCTACCACTGTACAATTGTAACTTTTATGCAACGGAATCCCGACCAAATCGTTCACTTCAATCTTTCGTTTCACATATTCACTCAAACGTCGATTGCATCGATATAACCTGAACTTAAAAGGACTTGTTTCATGATTGTGGTCGAGGTGAACCGCGTTAGTTCTCTAGATCCCAAGAATATCTGAAGATGCAGATATCCTGGCTTTATAACCCATCTTAACTGTTGGTTGTGGCTTCAACGAACCGCTACTATTACCGCTTATTCAACCTTTACGACTACATGTCAATGTCACATATCTGAAGACCCCATCATCCCTTTTATTCAAATTCGTTTTCTTTACTGGAAAACCAACTGCATAAGCATATTTAGAGTAGAACTCATATATATCTTTTTTCATCTTTAAATAGCATACCAAACTTAGGCACATTTACACTATTTTTCCCTGATTTTTCACATTCGACTACGTTCACAGAGTCCGTCACGTTGTCATTATCGAATTCTACCAACACATCATCATGCTCATTCTGCACGTCTTCCATACTCTACAAAAGGCATTTCGATATATCAACTTCAGCTAGAGAGTGAGTAATGTGAAATGCAAACATTGGAAAAATTAGTGGAAGACATAGTGATGAGCAACAATTTTCAAAGACCAGCCATTGAACATGATGGTACGTGACAAATACATTCCATGGATGAATTGTTGGTAAGACCAATAAATAAAAAAAACATATTCACTGAATAGATAAAAATCAGTGAGCTTTCGCCTTTCTATGCTTTATAACTATAGTGATCTAAGCAAGTAATTGTGTAAAAACTGACGGTAAATGAAGATAAATCCAAAAAATTGTGGTAAAGCCATAAAGTCCTATAAAAAATTGAATTTAAATGGAACCAAATGAAACAGTGTAGAATTTACCTGCGTTCGATTCACCTTCGAAGTCGGGAAGGGGTAATGTGGGAGAGAATTAGCAAGATAATTATATATAAAGGGCCAATGGTGGAGGTTGGTATCTCTGTCGAATTTGGGGATTCCAAATTTAGGGGATTCCAAATTTAGGGCAAATATGATAACATCCAGTTCCTCAAACCCCTCAAAAATCAATCTTCACTCTTGTTCACACTTCTTCGGGCAAGGTAATGGAGTAGATTTTTGTGGGCATTCGGCCATTCACTCCAAGAACCCGCGACTTTGAGAGAAAGGAGAAAGGATGAGAAATGATGTATTTGGGGAAAGTGGGTTTCATAATTATTTGGAATGGATCAGTCCGGTCCACATTTTTTATCCACTAAAGGCTTTCCTCCAATTTGCAAAGAATTGACGTCACCTCAGCATATTTTAAATCCCTGTTTTTTTACCCTGAGTTTGACCCTGGGTCGGTAGCTTTTCTCTATTTTATATGTGCATGTAAATCATTATCTCATAATCCCAATAATAAATTACACATAAACTCAAAATTGATCATCTATGGGCATATAAAAAATTCAAGCAAGAGTTTGCTAATATTCAAAGTATCATATTCTATGCAATTCTAGAGATTCGATATTATTAACAAATATATCTCTAGATATCTTCCGAGTATGATGATTACATATCATCATTTACGTAGATATATTGCAAACATACTTTCTTTGCTAATGTCTTTCACAGAAATACCATCAAGTATTTGTACATAACATACTTTTAACTCCTAACTGTATTAATAACGGTCATTTGGATATTTCTTTGTGCACTACTGCACTTATATAGCCTTTAGACATTTATGAAGATTCATATGATCGCCTTTCGATATAAGAGTATTAATAGGGTAACATTCTATTGTTAAAAATATTCTAGAGTTCTTATTGTATAAAACTCTTGTGAAAGAATAAGAAGCTAGAATAATCTTTTTAACACAAAACATACAATTTGCTAAACCCATATCCTTCGTTTCAAGATTGAGGGCAATCATTTCAAAATGGTTTTAATACACTCCTTCTCATGCTAAGCCAATACAATGTCATCAACATCAAAATTAGAATTACAACATACCATCTGACATTTACATAAACACAGTGATCTGCATTTGTGTAGGCCTCCAGCATTAAACCAGAGTTTCTTTTGAATAGGATGCCTTTCCCGGGAATTTTTTTGAGATATTGAAACACCCGATTAATAGCTTGAAGATGGACTTCTTTTTCTGCATAAAATGACTGATCACATTAAGAGCATAATATATATTAGATGTTGATACATTCCTCGGCTTCTCCAAACTTGTGTCTAAGATCTATTGGTGTGCTTACTGATTTGCATGCTATTTTTTAATTTTATTTTAATTTTTAGTTCTTTGAGAATGTCCATATCATACTTGTGTTTGGAGATGGAAGATTCCGTGCTTGAGTGAGAAACCTCAATTCCTAAAAAGCACTTTAATCTTCCCAATTGTTTAATCTCGAATTCCTTTGCAAAGCATTGCCTTAGAAATTGTCGCGATGTCATCAACATAAACTCGAAGAGATATGACTCTCATTGAGCTAGAGTGTTTTATAAACTGTGTATGATCTGCTTGGCTTTGTTTGTATCCCATAATTATCATCGTAGGAGATTGCTTAAGCCCATACGAGGCTTTCTCAAGACGACACACCTGATTAGTGGCTAATCTGCTTCCATATCCTAGACCTCCATATACATTTCTTCTTCAAGTCTCCAAGTAAAATATTATTTTTTATGTCGAAGTACTGTAGATCACAGTTGTAGTTTGTCGCCAAAGACAACAAAATGCAAATCAGTATTCATCTTCTTGACTGGGGCAAATGTCTCTTGGTAATCCACACCCATACGTCTAAGTATGTCCATTGGCCACCAATCCACCAATGTGGCCTTGTACCTCTCAAGTGCTCCATCTACTCTATAATTCACGGTATACACACTTATATCCCAATGGTCTTTTACCTGAGGTAAGTTCACCAAATCCATTGTTTTGTTACTGCTTCCACACCTGCATTCATAGCTTGTTTACAATTTTCATTACATAATGCCTTGAACAAACAAGAACGAATGACAACACTATTTATGCTAATGAGAAAAAATTTATGAGATAGTTTAAACTTTTCAAATGACACTACATTGGAAAGTGGATGTAGAGGGCATTTAGTACATTTCCTTATTGCAATAGGAAGGTCATTGCCAGATTGAACTTTTGATTCAGTGTGTAAGAGAGGGTTAGAACTTTTGCCTTCTTGTTTTGAGAGAACCTTGGCTGCGTCTCTTCTCCTTTTTCGTGACTACATTGACTTTACTCCTTTGTGTGTCTACATCCCTTCTCTCTATGCCGACACTCTTGTTGGCACTTGAGCACCTGACTTTGGCCCCTGTGCTCCGTGCATTTCCCCTACTCTTTACCTATTCTCTGCCCCCATTTCTGTTGACTTTTGTGAGCTGCAGTCGGCCAATTTCTTGGGTTGTTCCTTTGTTGGTCCTTGAGTGGGTAATCTTGGTCCAATTTGTGTGGTCTTGCTATGTGATTTTGGGCCCTTGATCTGAGCCCCAATTCGTTCACTTTTGAAGCCAATCGATTGAAGTCTTGATAGAGAAGTATTGTTTTTCATTTACTCATTTAATTCCCATTGCCATTTGATTATTTAACTAACTTTTTGTTCTGATTTTTTTCTAAAAACTAGTATCAGAGCCATTTTTTGGCTCTTGTGGTTGCTGGTTTTTGACCTTTGTGGCTGAGAATTAATCTGCTGTTAAATTGAACTGGTATTCGTGGTACAATTAAAGCGCGGTCCGCTATTTTTGCAGCAATGACTTGAATCATTAATTAATTTCGCATCTCTCATAGTTAAAGACCACATATAGGTCCGCTATAGTCAATTGATTGAAATTTCAATTTCTGTAGTAGCAGACCATTGCGTGGGGTGGCCAATAAGATTGCAACCTTGCCCGCTGTTAGAATTTTTAGACTACGTTTCTATTTGGTGATATTATCGTTTTTGTAGCTTTATTGATTGTTGCATAATTCTTATGTTAACTTTGACATAGATGTCTTTAATGGTAAGGGTGACTTTTATATTTGGTAACAAAAGATGAAAGAAATTTTAGTTCAACAAAAAATTTCTAAAGCCATTGATAATACTACTGTGACTGAAATCTGAAAAACGAGTTTGACAAACTTCCTTATACCACTATTTCTATCTCTATTTTACGAAAAGTTGGTAAACACTATTTTGCCAACAAACTTTGGAAAAAGCTTGAAGAACTTTACTTGACTCAATTCTTGCCCTACAAACTTTTCTTACATAAAAGCTTTTAAGTTTCAAAATTGATCCTTCAGAAGATTTAGATGAAAATCTGACTTTTTCAATAACTTGGTTTAAAATATTACAAATTGTAGTGAAAAGGTTTCGTATAAATATGAATGCTATTCTTAATAATTATAAGGAGGTCTAGAATGCAATCAAATATGGGAGGGAGACCCTTACATCCAATATAGTTATCAATTCCTTAAAGAGTAACGAGAGAGAGATTAAAGTTGAAAGAAACTAGAGAGAATCAGGATAGATTCACCAAATGAGGGATATATCTCATTTGAGTGATGGAGAGGGACAAAATGGTGGTGGCAAGAAAAATGAGAGAGGTAGATCTAAATTACAGGGGAAGGCAAATGGTAGGAAATTTTATGGTTGTTGGAAACTAGGACATTTCATAAATGAGTGTCATAAAGAGAAAAATAAGATTGATAGATTAGAGGGTTGGTGAACCAAGTCAGATAAATGTTGTTGTCTCGGCTATGATCCTGGGAAGTTTATATGCTCTTAGATACTAAACCAGCTAAAATTAACCTTTCTATGAACTCCTATATACATGAGTGAATTTTTTACTCTGGTGTTTCTTTTCATGTTACATCAATAAATTGCGGTTTGATCATTTGCACGCGTCTGATAATTGATATGTAGTTGTATGGGTTGAATTCACACATAAGATAACTAGTGTTGATAGTGTGGTTGTCAGATTTGACAATTATTTTGTGCATATATTAAAAGAAGTTAGGTATATGAGTATGGGTAGAAATCTAATTTCCGTAACAAAGTTGGAGTGTATAGGTTTCGTTGGTAGCTAAAAATGTTTAAGGGAGCATATAGAAAGCCTTTAAGATTGCTAGGAATAATGGCATATACATTATGCATGCTAAGGTGATGGGCGGCTTAAATTCTACTATTACTAATACTGATCATACACATAAGTGGCACAACAAGTTAGCTCATGTTCAGTGTCAAGGGACTTAAGTACTTTAATGATAAGGGCATGTTTTGTAAGGATCAAGTGTCGAACATGTCATTTTGAGACCATCGTGTTTGGTAAACATCATAAGATGTCATTTGCATCTAGCACATACAAGACATCTAGAGTGTTAAAATACATTCATATTGATCTGTAGGGTTCATGGAGCATTCCAACTTTTGGTGGTAACAAAAAATTCCTATCTATTACTGATGATTTCTCCAGACATTTGTGGGTTTATTTGTTGAAAAATAAATTTGAAACTTTTGTGAATTTTAAAATTGGAAAGTTAAGGTGGAGAACCAAACATGTAAAAAGATAAAATACTTGCGTACTAATAATGGTCTCGAGTTTTACAATGCTGAATTTGATAATTTGTGTAATCAACCTGTCACCACTAGACAGGATTGTGCCTTACAATTTTCGACAAAATGGGTGATGAAGCATACATTGCTTGAGAAAGCTAGATGTATGATGTTGAGTTCTGGTGTGCCTAAATTATTTTAGGGTGAAGCTGTTTACATTTGCAAATTATCTGACTAATATGACTCCTTTCACCGCTTTAAATGGTGATACTTTGTACGAGATTTGGTATGGTAAATGTGATGATTATTTTATGCTTAGTATCTTAAGTTGTACTAATTTATGTCATCAAAGTAAGGGAGATCTATAACCTAGAGCTAAGAAGTGTGTCTTCTTAGGTTACCCTGAAGGAGTTAAATGATTTAGGTTGTGGGACAAAAGCTAGAAGGTGTCAAAATAATCATAAGTTAAGATGTGACTTACATGAAGAGTAAAGAACAAGAAACTATTAGGGAAGAGTCCATAGACGAGTTAGAGCGAGTATCCACATCCCTAGTACCTCGAGCGAGGCGGAGAACTACACAAAAAATTAGTGGAATATAGAAAAAAAATGTGTTGAGGAAATTGTTGAGGGCAATCCTATTGACCCAAACCCATAGCTGATTACCAACAACTGTTTGAAAGGAATCAAATACCTATGAGGAGGCTATAAGGAGTGAGAAAAGTATGGAATGACAAACAGTCATGAGAGAAGAGATGAGTTCTCATACTAAGAGTCAGACTTGAGATTTAGTTCCTAAACTTAAGGATAAATCCATAGTGAAATGCAAGTGGGTGTATAAAATAAAAGAGGAAACTACTCATAGTGAGCAAATATAAGGCTAGATTAGTAGCAAAGTGTTATACACAAAATGAAGGGGTAGAGTATAATGAGATCTTTTCGCTAGTTGCTAAGAACAACACTATTAAAGTCATGCTTGATTTTGTTGCTTACTATAGCTGGGAACTTGAACAACTTGATTTCAAAACTTCATTTTTGCAAGATTTTTATGAATCAACCTTGAGGTTTTGAAAGTAAGTCAAAACCTAATCATGTGTATTTTTTCAAAAAAAATATCTTTAGGGGTTGAAATAGTCTTCGTGTGAGTGGTGTAAAAAGTTTGAATCCTATGTGTTATCTATTAGTTTCAAGAGAAGTGAGTTTGATCATTGGTTGTATTACCAGCACCACAACACTAAATAATATTTTGTGTATTTGTAATTTTGTGTGAATGACATATTATTAATTGGACCTAACATAAATGTGGTAAACAAGAATAAAATTGGGTTGAGTAAAGAATTTGACATGAAAGACCTAGGACATGTTAGGATAATCCTTAGTATGGAGATTAACATGGATAGGTTTAATTCTTGCTTATTTGTGCATCAAAACTCCTTACGTGCTTGGAATTCTTGAAGAATTTTGGCATACTTGATTGCGAACATGTTTATGAGCTTCTTTGAAACCATTTTGTTTTAATTGTTCAAAGACCAACCACCTACGAATGAAGAAGAAAATGATTTTACGAGTAAAGTGCCTTAACATAATGTTATTGGTACTGTTATGTACCTTATGGTCTGCACTAGACCTGATTTGACTTTCACTTTGAGTGTGTTAAGTATGTACATGTCTAATCCTGGTTCCAAATATTGGAAAGCTTTGAAGTAGTTGCTTAGGTACTTGAAGAGTACTTTTGATTGGGGATTAGTTTATAAGTCTGCTATTGACACTACACCAAAAAAGGGCTTTTGCAGCGGCTCTTTTGCAGCGTTTTTCCAAGTGTTGCAAATGTCGGTGTTGCCGTTGAGGGGAGACTTTTTGCAGCGTTTTTT
>CAIGRO010308313.1:9939-24399 GCA_903798355.1 Fraxinus baroniana | reverse complement strand
TTTAACCATCTAACTCTATGAGATTGAAGAATATGTAACAAGATTAAAGAGAAAATGATTACATACAAAACATGAGTTTCACCAGACCTTGGTTGCATTCGAGATATAAAATAAGCTAAAAAAAAACAGTAAAAAAAAAAAAAAAATTCCAGTGGAGGCGGCCACCCCCGTTGGGCCCTTCGTGGGTCCGCCCCTGCTGCCCCCTTTTTTTCCCCCTAGAAATTTTGGGTTAACTAGAGTGTGACAAAAATGCTGAGAAAATG
This sequence comes from Fraxinus baroniana, assembly GCA_903798355.1. Classification (NCBI taxonomy): domain Eukaryota; kingdom Viridiplantae; phylum Streptophyta; class Magnoliopsida; order Lamiales; family Oleaceae; genus Fraxinus; species Fraxinus baroniana. The sequence continues at coordinate 24,136 of CAIGRO010308313.1, read as the reverse complement.
GTTTGAATCTTTTAGAGGAGCTCATTTGGAGGACTTAATGTAATGGGAAGAAATGTAGATATGCTGTGAGGCGTGAATGTGACCAAATGAGTGGAAAATCTTGATTTTTTAATTTGTAGTTAATTTCTTTTTTGTTTATTCTCCTCGTCCCTTGACTCGAAAGTGGGCACCCATCCCATCCCTGTCAATTTGTCGGGACAGGTTAAATTGTCATCTCTAATCAAGAACCAGGATGGGACATTAATAGTGGGTTTAATTAAACCAGGATAAACACCATTAATTTTTTAATTTTTTTTTTAAAATGGATAACTATTATTAAGGGACTAATTTTCCCAAGATATTTACCTTAATTAGCCCGAAAAGAGAATCTTCTAAGTTGCTTTCTTATACTGATTTCAATAAACAATAAATGATGTGTAACAAGATTAAAAAGAAAATGATTACCTATAAAACATGAGTTTCACCAGATCCTGGTTGCATTCGAGATATAAAATAAGCTAAAAAAAACAGTAAAAGAAAAATTTTTCCAGTGGAGGCGGCCGCCCCCGTTGGGCCCTTCGTGGGTCCGCCCCTGCTGCCCCCATTTTTCCCCCCCTAGAAATTTTGGGTTAACCAGAGTGTGACAAAAATGCTGAGAAAATGGTTTGAATCTTTTAGAGGAGCTCATTTGGAGGACTTAATGTAATGGGAAGAAATGTAGATATGCTGTGAGGCGTGAGTGTGACCAAATGAGTGGAAAATCTTGATTTTTTAATTTGTAGTTAATTTCTTTTTTGTTTATTCTCCTCGTCCCTTGACTCGAAAGTGGGCACCCATCCCATCCCTGCCAACCTGTCGGGACAGGTTAAATTGTCATCTCTAATCAAGAACCAGGATGGGACATTAATAGTGGGTTTAATTAAACCAGGATAAACACCATTAATTTTTTTAATTTTTTTTTTGTTAAAATGGATAACTATTATTAAGGGACTAATTTTCCCAAGATATTTACCTTAATTAGCCCGAAAAGAGAATCTTCTAAGTTGCTTTCTTATATTGATTTCAATAAACAATAAATGATGTAAGGCCCACCTGAGTATTGTAGGTCCCAATGTCAATTGGACTGTCAACTTCGATCTTTGTCCTATTCAAATTAAATTCTTTAAAAATTAAAAGTTATTTTTCACTAATGGTTTACTTCCAATTCTATCCTATCCCCCACTCAATATATCCTAACCTCTTTCACATTCACTTGTATATTAACTGTACACGTGGACATCGACGTAAGACAACAGGTGACTATAGCCCAAACGTGACGCTAAGGTTGTGGACATTCTTAAGCTCAATTCAGACGGTGATATAGTGAAAAAGATATATAGGTGTTAAGAGAGACATTGGACAGAATGTATGGTGCTGATTTTGATAGGGATTTATCCCCTTGTACAGTCCTTAATGGACTTTAAATTTACCGTCCACACTCATTAGTGTGGGCCCCATTAATTAATTCTTTAATGGACTGTAAATTACAGTCCATTATCAGGATAGCAATTCAAGAATTAGATTTCACATAACCTTGAGTATGTATAGATAAGAGATGTTCCTAGGATATTTGACGCGTGATTTCATATTAAAGGTTCGCACGTCAAATTCAATCATGTAAATTGTGTCGATCCATAGCCCTCATCGGTTTATGACCATCCTAATCGAGCATAAACTAAAAAGTTATTTAACGAGTGTCGTTACCGCACAACTATCTTATCAATCAGTTAATCAAATATATCGCGACTTGGCCAATGCGAGGCATGTGGCCGAGGCCCTTCGTAGAAAATGTCATTTGCTCGGAATTATATTGCAGCAGAAAGGTGACATCTAGCCTTGAATAATAACACTAAGGACCATGCGTATAAGATCATGGTCTAACCGCCTTTTGTTCGGCACATGTGGAAGAGATGATGTCGAAGCAAGGCTAACCTTTTTAATTTATTGTTGGATTAATCTATTCGTACAAAGGGGTTTACACCCCCGTTTACACTCTCCTCACATGAGGGGAGGGCCCACGATGAATAAAATAATCGTAGCCCCCCCTATTGTGAGGCGACAGGTGGGGCCGAGTAAACGGGGGTGTAAACCCCCTGTACAAATAGCAAAATCCTTTATTGTTTAATTGATTGTCAAGTGTTTTGTAGGTCAAGAAGTAATGGTAATTAAGATAAGTTTAACTGAATTCGAATTTATGAACACAATAGATAGGTAGTCAAATTATTATTATTATAATCTCATTTCATAAAATGTGGAGTAATTGACCATTCCATAGACATTCACTGTTTTTATAAATAATAACAGAAATGTGCCCCCTTGATTTTTTATTTTTTATTTTTTCATTTTACTCTTTCGTTTTTTCTGTCTCATTTGAAACCTTTTTTTTTTTTTTAAAAAATATAATTATTAACTTGTATGTAATTTGTTTTACCAGTTTATTTAATTATTAATTAAAAATTCATTTGATTATTTATAAAGTAAAAAGTTATTGTCAAATCAGAAAAACTGTAGGTTTTTAAATTAAATAAATTAAATGTACTGAATATAGTTAAAAACATTTATGAAGACAATATTTTAATTACAAGTGCTTCCATCAAACTAAAAATATGAAAATAATCTTAAAGAATAAGGAAAAAAATTAGGTTTAAACTTTAAATTATTCCATCAAAAAGTCTAAAATGGTAAGAGAGAGAGAGACATATTCACCTTTTCAAATTAAACCCTTTTTTTTTATCACCATTATTTCCATTTTCCAAAATGCATTTTTCTATCTTTTTTTTTTTTCAACCACACATTCTTAAATAAAATAATATTACACGCAAAACTCAAAAAATTTCTTTCTTTTTTAATCACACATTTTTTCATCAATCTACTATTTTAAAATGCAATCTTACGACAAATGGGAAACAAAAGTTTTCAAAATGTCATGTCCCAGCTTGAATTCTTTTTCTTTAATAAAACTTGAATTAAAGATTTGTGTATTCTCTGTTCTCATACATGTTAAGTCACGTCATTTAACAATTTAAACTATTAGCAAAGACCATATTATTTATTTAAGTTTAATGTGTTTCTACTTATATATAATTTTCTGTACAATAAGAAAAGCAAATTTCTTAATTTTTTTGATATTTTCTAATGAAAATTAAAGAAAATAAAAATTTTTATCTTCTGAATTGTATCCTTTGATTGAAATATAATCTACATCTCCTTGTAAAAAATTTCGTAAAAAGAGAGGTCTCACAAGAAGTGAAATTCAAATCTTTCTTATCATCTGTATGATCGTTTATTACCTATTAAACATGCACACAAACTACTACTAATATTACAGGTCGAATAAAACACATTAAGAAATTGATATAAATTCATAAGTTTGGACAGTTACACCTTCACCAAGTAAACAAAACAAATAGTACAAATGCTATTACCTTATTTGTTTGTCTGAAAACCCTCTATTTTTTTTAAGCCCACTCCTTTAATTTATTTATTTCTAAAATAATAAATAAATTGTGAAATTAAACTTAGATCAAACTAATAAACTCTGTCACCCCCCACTTTTCTTCCATTAATAAATATGTATTTGGAAATTTCACCGCCACCACTTATCTTGCATCCCTAGCACTTCAGACACCTTCTGCAATTCTGTCCCACTCACGGAAGTACAGTCTACTTGCCCGATTTTTAACAGCTTTATCTTCTCCTTTTCTCTCTCTAAACAGCTTACTCAAATGCCGGGCTCGTAACCGAAGATTGCTGCTTGTTTGTAACAATTTCATACCCACCTCCTTCTTCTTCATCTTCATCTTCATCATCATCATCATCTCCATCATTATCATCATCATCGTTATCATGATCATTTTGATCAATGGTTTCGTGTTCATCATCTAATGCTGATTCTTGCTGGTGCTCCGCACGCAGTGGTTGTGGCCATTGCTGCTCAGGAACTGCCATCAATGGCACCATTGGATTATCAGGCTTTGGTAATGTGAACCCAGAATTGATCAATGAAGATTCATTCTTGGCTTTCTCTTTGTATATTGCATCGAGCTGTTCGAAATATGGGCATGTCTTTGAATCTTCAGGTCTTTTTTTGTTGCTCTCTTTCACTTTTTTGAAGTACTTGTTGATGTTCTCCCATTTCTCTTTGCACCTCTTCGCGTTCCGGTTGTAGCCAAATTTTGCCATGGCGGCCGATATCTCCTCCCATAGTGGCCCCTTCGGCCCGTTATCCTGGTACTTAAGATCAAGATCAGTTCGGAGCTTGATCAGAGCTTGAACTTCAGCTTTAGGCCACCGGGAAGAGCTCGCAAGAGGTAAGTTTTCACCACCGTAATCGGTTTTCGGAGTGTCGATTCTTATTGGTGTTGCTTCTGCCGTTCCTGGAACTGGTGGCGGTGCTGGTGGTTGTTGTGGTGGCGCCACTGGTGGAGATGGATTGTGGGGTACTTGTACAGTTGGAATTTGCAAGTTTTGTTGTCCAGTTATTTTCTGCAAGAATGCAATAACTGCTGAATCTTTGGCTGCAGCAATTGATCTTTCTTGGACTAAAAGTTCATGTTCCTTGTTCATTTTTGCCATTTCTTCTACTCTCCAAGCTTCCTCTCTAGCGATTCGATCTCTTTCGCGTTTTTCGAGCGTTTCTAAGAATTTCATCTGCAATTCTTCTTGCTTCCCAATTACATCCTTCATTAGTCTCTCGAAATAGTCCATCCATTTCCGCTTCCTCTTGTGCCGCCTCTGAATATCCTCGTCAGATGAAGTCGAAGAAGAGGTTGAAATCGATAGATGGCTAGCTGATATATTCGGACGAGAAGGCGGAAAAGTATGAGTTTGAGGAGGATTTGTGGTGTGCATTGTTGGTGGCTGCAAAGGTGGAAATGAACAATTTGTTGGGGTATTGGTACCTTGTAGAACAGTGCTTATAGGGCTAACATTGGCTGCAATTGGTGGATTTGCAGTACCAAGTGGCAGTGGCAGTGGCACCGCCGCCACCTGAAGCGGAGGAGCTAATAGCGGTGGAGGATTATGTTCTAGAGCCTGTAATTGATCAAAAAACTTATAAGTTTTGCCATCTGGTTTTGAAGATCGACCTTCTTTAGTTCTTTTGTGGTACTTGTACACATTCTCAAATTTCTCTTTGCATTTCTTGGGGTTTCTTTGATAGCCAAGCTCCGCCATTTTCCTGATAACAAAATTTCCAAACAAAACCATAGCCCCTTGTGTTCTTATGACATCTTAAAATAAACGCGAAAAATCAACAAAATCAATCATTCAGATAAAAGTCGAGAGATTAATCCAACCAAATCATGGTGCAACAACTTGTATTTTTCTGTAGTTTTTGCTGAATTATATTGAAAATCTAAAGAAGAAAACTTGAAGATGAAGATAAAAGTTAAAGTTGGGAAAAACAATCTATCTAACTTCATTGCTATAATTAGCAACAAAGTGCCAAAACTGAAAAGCGAAAAACCGGAATTTTATATTCCTGAAGAACTGCTGATTTTTGTGAATTGAACTGAAAGATAATGACCCTTCAATAAAAAAAAAAGCAATAATTCAATGGAATTATGATCCTGAAAAACCTTTTACAACAAACTCAGGAAGATTAATTTTGAATTCGATGAAGTCCAAAAATAAATGTGCTAGGGATCCTCGAGCATTTCTCGGTTGCCTACTGAGGATCCCTAACACCAACCTCGAACTCGATATTTGTGATGCTCATTTAGCAGTCTCTATGTGTGTGCGTTTTGAAGAGGAATTTGTTCATAATTATTACCTTGAAACTTCTTCCCATAATGGACCCTTGAGACTTGAGTCCCGAAAAGCAACGTCCATATCAGATCGAATTTTCAAAAGGGCTAGTGTTTCTTGCCTCGGCCACCGGTTTCCGCCGCCGCCACCACCTCTATCACCTTCTTCAGTTCCCAACTTATCTTCCTCCCCAAAACCACCGCTTCCAAGCCCAACTTCACCACTTTCATTACTCTTCCCGCCGCCGCTTGAATCTCCAAGCATCATGAAGAGGAGTTCCAGTCCCAGTCCCCTCTTCTTGCCAATTACAGCTGAAAAATAAAAATATATCAAAAAAAGATGGTGAATTCTGCGGGTTTTATCAAGATTGGGTTGGGGTGAATTTATTAATGTATTTGTGTGGGGATCTCACGCCGTAAAATAATAAAAAAAAACAGAATATTTTCCCTTTTTTTTGTCAGCTAAAGAATCTTTACCATTTTTTTCCTCTCTTTGGTAAGAAAAGTTTTAAACAATACTTGAAAGTTCACACTGTAAATAGAACAGAGATAAATATCTATAATATTACGTACAAAAACAAAAAAAAAAATTATGTGTATGATTGTACAGGTGTATGTATAGGTGTATGTATAGAGAGAAGGAAAAAAAGGGTTGCAGATAGAACGCGCGAGGGTGATAATATGTTAGTTTTTGTCTGTCCAGCTAAATATAGTTAAAAGCCGGCCCATGTAGGTCACGCTTTGCTTTTTGGGTATTTTGGATTTCAATGGCTGTTGGGGGCAATTTGGGGATTATCAATTGTCCATAATACCCCTAACATGTATTCCATTCGCCCTTTTTTTTTTCTTTTAAAATAACAAGGGATACCTTTTTTTTTCCTTTTTCCTTTTTTATAACGGTTTGGTGAGTTGACGAAAATGCCCTTGGTTAATTGTAAGTGAATCGTTTATAAAAGTTGAACCCCAACCTTGAGGACCCTTTACCGCCCCGTCTCGTCCCTAGAGTATCGTGAAGGAGGTAAATCATAGGATGTGCCTCAGCGGGTCGGGTACAAGAGCTGTCATACTGGTACCCACAAAGAGTTCAATTCCAAACATTGTTAGAGATAGAAATCGAACACTCACACTGTGGTTGTCGCTCAGCTGAAACTACCTCATTCTTGTCTTTTGCACCACTAAACTATGCCCTGAAAGGCTTAAGTAAATCATTTATAAGTCATTGATAAGTTTGCACGCTGTGTTTTAAATTGTGATTTTTTTTTATACATTTTCTACATTAAATTTTGTCCTTCATCGTTGCCCTGTTTGAGCCCTATTTTTTTTTATTTTTTTTGAAAAAAAAATGTTTGAAAATGTGATTTTTTGGAGAATATGTGATTATAAAATAAGAAAAATTTTAGATTTACGTGTAAAATTATTTTATAAAATAATATGCAGTTGAAATGAATTTTAGAGAAAAAATGAGTTTTGAAAAGAAAAAAAATGGAGCTCAAACAGAATAGTAGTTTTGAGTTTTTCATTTGGTGGTAAAATGAATTTGCCTTAAAGTTCAAATAAAGAAAATAAATAAATGTACGATCCCAACTACTCACGGTGTCTCCACAGCTTATCCACACATCCGAATCCCAACCCCACTATCGCGGGTCTTCCATTCTTACTAGAGATGACAACGGAGCAAGTGCGAAAAGTCCCTTCTCGTCCCCACTTGATCAATGATTAAAATATCCTCAATTTCTTCCCCGCATATTTGTTTGTTTATTTATTTTAAAATACAATTTAAATAAAAAAAAATTGAAAAATAAAGAATAAGAGTTCAGGAAAGACAATGCAAGGTATGGCTGGACATTTGCCACCCCTAATTCTTGTATCTTCTTGTATTTATTTTTTCATTTAAATTTGAGAATAAATTGGTATTTTCAACCAACTAAATACTTCATTTGAATGAAAACCATGAGTAAAGATAAGTGCAACTTGTACAATTTGGCCGGCGACTGTATAATATCGAGTAATTTTTCAAAGGGCCTTTTACATCAGTCAATTCTAATTCAATGATAGTAACAAGACTGACTCCATCGAGCATTTTGCAATTAGATAAAACTTGTATGGTCATTGGTTGATTAGAAAAAGTTAGCCTTGAATTTTTCATTATTAAGGTGGGATCCATGGATGTATTAAACTTGTTAGATGTAGGTCATACTATTAGGCAGTCATTTATGAGTGGAAGTAAATTGACACATTCTGTTAGGTTTCCAACCTACCATAATAAATGGAATCAAATTTTAATTACAATTGATCATTAGAAAATACTCTTATTCGCAGGGGCATAAAAGCCAACTTGTTAAAAATATATATTTTAATGGAACTATTTTTTCCCCCTAGCTCTGCCTCAACTTATACGATGATCATACTTGGATTCAGGGACGGAATCATGACCAGATTACAGAGCGGACTAATAAATTCAGTGGGATGTGGATACTTCGATTTAGGAACGGAATCATGACCAGATTACAGAGCGGACTAATAAATTCAGTGGGTTGTGGACTGGTTATTGTGTTCTTGTGCCCAAAATGCAGGACGAGTTCAGTTCGACTCTTGATAGAATGGATCTATATGTTCTGAGGTGGGAAGACGATGTGTAGCGCAGTCTGGGTACGGATGATCATAATTTCAAATCTTGTCATTTTGATTTGAGGCTGAAGCAAACAAATACTCTTATATGAACATACATGATACACCAGTTGTTACCACACATTTCTAACTCGTATATTTTCACATTGTAAGCACACTCGACGAGATCTATAGTTAAAGATCCTAAGTTGATTAACGGTAATTAGAAAATTTTATTAACGTCATACTGGTTGATTTGACCTCATTGAAAACCAATTTGATTACATGTCGTATAAAGATTTTTTGTCATTCGTTCACCTCGATTCGATGCTTTAATCTTGACTTGTAAGGCCAACTTTTAATTGTTTGATAATAAAAAGTGTCGTGACAAATTTTATGAGGATTATAATTACAAGCTTAAAAACGTAGCAATCAGTTACAGGTAAATGTAACTGTCATTAAATTAACTTGAAATTATAGCTGTCTCATCTTTTATTATTCATTATTTAATATGTTAATTAATATAATAAATGTATAGAAGATTTATGATATCATTTTGGTCAGTGCTTATCATATAATTTTAATGGCCAATGAATTTATTATTTGTCGAGTGCATCAAAGATAAATCTTTAGAAGGTGGATATTTTTTCATTTAATATTGACAACTTTGTTTATAACTTAATAATAATAGAACTTATTAATTATTGTTTGATTGTTGAATTTTTTTCCTACCATATATAATTAGATACATACCTGATTTATCTTGTGTGGCCCCAGTGTCACATGGACTAACGTGGCATGTCTAAATTGTACAACTTTCTTATGGAATTTCTCTCTATGTGTTTTTTATTTAATGGGATTATTGCTATTGCTTTTTTTTTTTTCAAAGACTAGTGAGGTAAACATGCGTTGCACGTTAATTGGATAATGCTAAAAATAAGTGTGTAACAAAATAAAAACAAGTCTCGACATACAAATTATATTTACAAACTCGACATAAAAATAGAAACCAACTTGAGGATTCTTGTCAGATGCAATCCATTCACAATGAGTTTATGTTTAAAAAAACATATAACCCTTGTTTGGTTCGGATTAAAATCTGATTTTAATCGAAGTCAAAATCAAACAATCAATATCAACTATATCTTTCATGGGTCCCACAACTTTTCAACCATACATTTCGAAAACTTCTATCATAATCTATTAAAAAAAATCTAATTTTCATATGCATCAAACACACTAATAGTATCTTGATTCAACCTTGATAATAGAAAAAATTGTATTTGAAAACTCTAAATACATTACATGCAACATTAATCTAATCTGACAAAATTGTTCACTAATTCAAAAAGGAAAATAACATTTTGACATAGTTCTAATATTTCAATCATAAGATGTTTAAAGAACTTTTGTAAATTGAGTAAACATCAAAACAAATGAATATCAGTTCACCAGTGAATATGTTAATAAAAAGATGTCATTAACTATTATTAATACAATGACATTAAAGCATACATGGGTAGCACCCTCGTGGGGGTTCGTGGACAACACCCTCAGCGAGGGTCGACTGACCGGTCAGGTCTCGGGGGGTCAAGGGGATAGCGCCTCTCGAGAGGGCTCGGGGGCAACACCCCTGAAAGGAATTTTGATTTTCGTGTATGGAATGAAATTGTGTTTTTTAGTGGGGTTAGAAAATGTGATAAGATGCTTTATCATTTTTACATATTGAAAATATAGGGAAAAAAATTTACACACATCTCGTTACAACATAGTTTTCAATTAGCACATTGCAACAAATTCACAGTTATAATTCAATCCGATTAAAAAAAGAAAGAAAAAAAAAGTGTAGACATCCCTCTTCAATTTACCCATTTTATCTCATTTCTCTCTCCACAACCTTTCTAATTGTTTCGGACAATATTAGGCTAATAAAAGAAAATGTATCTCAATGTAAAAAAAAATAAAAAATGTAGAACACCTCCTTGCGCGCACGAAGACATATTCGTGCGGCAAAGAGAATTTTTTTTCCCTTCCTAGCATTTTATCATATACAATGGTGAGTTTTAAGAATTGATAATAGCCATCAATTAAGTGTACATGGTTACCAAAGCTCGACATATTTATTACAAACATAATGGTGAGTTTTAAGAATCAATGATAGACATCAATCAAGTGCACCAGATATACCGTATGATAACAACACAACTCACACTTGTAGCACCATGGGTGTACATCAACAATGTACAGCAACCTCCACATAAGAAGGACGATTTAAATCACATATAAAACATTGGAACATCCAATGCTGAGTCTGACCAAGCTATCAAACTCAAAACAAAATAATTCAACTTTTTCCAAGAATCACCCAAACAAATTATAGTTTCGCTGAAGTTATGGTATTACACATGGCGCAACTCACATTTGTTACTCCACTTAAGTACATAAGAAGGCTCCTACACCCATTGCACGCTATCTGCCTCTGCATTCCTGGAACCATTTTAAATTATTACATAAAAGGAAAAACACATTAGTAAAATTAAAAAGAAATTAAAATTGGAACGAAATCAAAGTTTCTAGAGAAATTGAAATTCTAGAGTACTCACCAAATATTATGGTAAAAGGTGCAGGAACGACGACGAAGAATCAATATTTTGTGGAGTTGTAAAATCGAATTGAAAATCGGAATTGGGATGGAAATTGGAATTCTATGGGTGAAAGTTAAATAACGTTAAGAAATTGAGGAAATGCGTGTGAAAATGGAAGATGGGATGTGTTGCATGAAGAGGAGGAGGAGATGCGTGAGAGGAAAAAAATGCATTTTTGACGACAATCATATTGTAAGATATTATGAAGTAAAACAATTTATATTTTTCATTTTTTTCTCTAAAATATTGAACCTTATGCTACATATTAGTTTTGAAAACGGACGATTAAATTTGTTTTTGCTATTTTTAATCACTTGATTTAATGAATTTTATTTGTTTTTATTTTTTATACCAGCAATATTTAAACTTTATTGAGTTTCTGAAAGTAATCTTATTGTATTGCTTAAAATGCAACAAAAGCAAGATTGGATTCTAATTTTTATTTTTATTTTTCATTTCCTAATCAAAATATTGGATAAATTTTGTTTATTTTTTCAAGAAAGGTAATGTCGCCAAAAATACTATTGAGCTCACTTTATGCAAAAGAGAAAATGAAATTAATTTTCAATATAAGCTAAAAATAAAGAAAATAGATTTAACTACAAACAAAAGGATAAAGTGAAAAATATATATTTATTTTAATGTCTAGGAGGGCTTTTGTAATTTTATACAAGATAGAGGTTTCGGTATAATTTTCAAGCACCTCAGGGTTTTCACTTTTCAGTGTATTTTATTCTTCAACAATGTTGTACGTACAAGTGCATTTCATAGACGACACTTGGAAAAATTTCACTAGAAGTTGAAAAAAAAAAAAAACAGTTCTAATAAGGTGTTGCGTTGGCAGCACCCGCAAAATTCATGTAAAAGAAAAGCATGTACGTGTGACTTTTTTCTTTATTCCCTTTCTATAAATATACTGTGATGACTAAATAAACATTCCATTGTTACATTGTAGTTATAAAATAAGCATCAAATTTAATTTTCACAAGTTAAAATTAGTTTCTATTGAACAGCATCCTTATTTTATTTTTTTAAATTTTTTATCATACATTTACAATTTTTACTTAAGCCATTATTAGAAATGCATTCCATGACAGTTAAAATTGGGTAAATCATTAGAGAACATTTGTTACTAGTTAAAATTGACGTCGTTGAAGTGATTTTACATAATGTTAACTTAATAATTAATATATTAAGATGTATATGTGTCATAATGGGCATACTCGTCCTAACCAATTCGTCTCATCCATACCAGAATCAATTCATCTAAAAATATCTTATGACTCGACTTATATTCTTATTCTTACTTTAATGAGCTCTCCATAGTTTAGGACAGTGGTATAAAAAGAAGGATCAAAGTTAAGCCTCAAATTCAAAACTTTTGTGGTCAAGATAATGTGTAGCAAACCCTAATTTTATTGTAGGATTTCAAATAACTTAATTATTCTCTAGAAATTACAAATAATTTAATTTAATTAATCTAATGAAATATACCAAAGAATGGACCCCAACTCCTAAATAATGCAAATAAGTGGACCCAATATATGCATGCTATTCAATGCACCAATCAACAATAATTACACGCTAATTTGAATGAAAGCACATCCTTACGCTGCTAACACATCACACGTGGAAGATAAGAGGAAAATTGATAAGCATATATAGCTCTTGGTTTACATTAAGTTTCACATTCTCCTCACATGGAGGTGGGATCAGAGTTTTTAACAATTAAATTATAATACCTTTATCTTATTTTAATAAAGCTAGATGTACACACTTGATTCATATTAAGTTTCACATTCCCCCCACATAGGGTTGGGGCCCACAATCTTATTTATATGTACATCTAACATGATTCATCTTATTTATATGTATACAATAATAGTAAGATTGATTATTTCGTCATTTCCACGTGTTCGATTTAAAATATTAGAAGATAGTTTGATTAACTCAAAAACGACATTCAATATGATCTTTTATTGGTTGATTATACAATTTATAATATTACATCTACAAGTAAAATCATATGAAAAGAGGGAACATTTAAATTTCCATAGAACAGAAATCCAACGGTTGAAATTCTTTCGTCGGAACTGTAAATTTTAGTTTCAGAAGTTTTAAGTATATTTACGCACATAATATAAATTTGAATTAATCTATTTGTACCTAACTTTTTACATAATCTTTATCCGAATTGACAAGTGGTGACCCCCAATTGGAGGGTGCCTAGGGGTACACGTAGCATAATCGTATAAATTTTGGTTGAAAAGCTACTTCATTCAAAAAAAAAAAAAAAGATCAAATATAAAATTAAAATCTTAACTTCTTCAACCTGCTTAACCTTTCACTACTAGCTAGGTCCCCTGCCCTACTCCCACCCCAAACCCCAAAAATTTGAAAGAAACACATAGAAAAAAGGAAAAGGAAATTACCATTGAATTGGACCGACCATAAATAGTGCAAAAGAGTGGACCCCAATTAGTGCAAACTATTCAATACTCCAATCAACAATAATTACACGCTTATGGGAATGAAAAGCACATCCTTACAATGTGTAATTACGTGTAAAAGTTAGATAAGAAACAACGTGGGGGATTCAATTATTTATACGCATAAATTCCTCGAGGCCACGGAATATTTGGATTTTCACTTACTTTTAAGTAATTATTTTATATCAAAATTCTATTATTGCATCTTAAAGTTAGATAAGAAATAACGTGGGGTATCAATAATTTGTGGAGGGTATAATGGTCCTAACAAGATGTTTAAACGTATATAAACTAGGGAGGGAGGGGCGTATTAGGAAGAATGATGGGGTGACAAAAGTAAGGTAGGTGGGTATAAACATGAAAGGCACAATTGACACCGTTTATGTCTATTTATTTGTCCATATATATTTTTTGAGAGAGAGAGAAGTGAATAATATTAATATGCAATCGATGATGAGAAGACTAGTCACATTTTCTCTCTCTATAAAATATGAATAGTCTATTATATACTCCACGACTATTCTTTTCTCTCTATATATAGACATGTATGTATATATAATTGCTTGTGGTGGGGTGGGTTTGGTTGTCCTACAAAACATTAATTTTACTAATGTTTCTTTTACGTGTGTGCTTCGCTTCGCTGTATGTGGGCTTCTCTAGCTGTAAGAGATGCTTTTCTACATGCCGCCCC
>CAIGRO010308290.1:0-14094 GCA_903798355.1 Fraxinus baroniana | reverse complement strand
AAATTGGATTAAAATTGAAAATTTAGTCGTTATTGTTGACTTTTATTAGTCGGGTGAGATCCAATAACGACTATATTTTCAATTTTAATTGTTACCAAACAGACTCTAATATTAAAAGGAGCTTACGGTTGAGAATCCCTCCCTCACTCCTATGCTCCAGATTTTATGGATATTATAACTCTTTTTTTTAAAATTGTTTGTAGCACTTGTCACGTTACACCCGTCCGAGAATGAAATGGCCCGTGCCATTTCATCCGCCATTCACAACAATCAAACGTAGTTATAAATTTTCTTTTGCTTTTCTTTATAAAGGCTTTCAATAAATTAGAGTTATCAACATCAATCTCTCACTCTTTTTCTTTGAAAGTGAATCCCATTACGCTCGTTGCTAATGATACGTCGATGATTTCAAAAGAATCGATAAAATATTATGCTAGCTATCAACCTCACAAATTGTAATTTGTCGAGGCTTAAGATTCAACTATAAAAAAAAAACGTGAAAAATAAGAAAAATACCAAAGAAAGAGAAGAATTAACAGAAGAAGCAATTTGTTGTGCTAAGCAATAGAATTTGGGCAAAGTGCCCGTATGACCCTAAGGCAATAGAATTTAGTCAAAATCCCCTCCTAACTCTTTCGAGTTTTGTTTATAAATTTTTTTCGACTCAAATTGGTATTATTTTTCAAAATTTTAAACTCAAAATTGAGCCAAAGTCAACTCTCGACTTGCTAGAGTTGTGTCTATGGGCCATTCATTATTTTCCACTTGCTACATGTTGCGTCAATATATGCCTTTCTCTTTCTTTTTTAGGTAAGCAATTACATAATCGAAAAATTGACCACTTAATCGCAAAAGAGAAATGAAAAATGGCACTTGATAGGGTGATGCATGCATGCAGTCTTCCAAATTTTAATTTTTTTAATTTTTTTCTCTTTTTTTGGGTCTCAAATCTCCATGGACCATGATTGCATATTTGCTATGAGTATTTTAATAAGTGCAGCATGCATCAGTGCAGTGTCACGGTTTTAGTAATGTGTCATTTTTCTTTTTGTATTTGGTTAAAATATTTGATTTAGATACAAATTAGATTTTGGCGTAGCGAAACTTGTAGAAAAGAATAAGAATCGCACTTGAAGATTCAAACTTGTTGATTCCCTCACGAATTACAAGAAAGAGAGGGAATTGGGATAAAAATTCTCAATGAGATAATGATTAAAATTAAAATCTAGATAATGACAGAAGTTAATCCTTAATCTCCTAAATCAATCTGCAACAAATGGAATTGAATCTCAAATTTGTTTAAAAACAAAATTACCAAAAATAAGAAAAAAACACGTTTTCGAAGTCCTAAATGATGAAATTTGGTCAAAAATGATCGTTCATCGGGCCCTTTTCACTCAAAATTGACCCAAACTTCTCCAATAATGAGCATTCCGAAAAATTATTTCTGTTTAAGCTGAACCCACTTTTTCTTGAAATCTTCTTCTTTCTATATTGCATCGAAATTTTAGTAGATTTTGATAAAATTTGATTAAATGTGTTACTAAAAAATTGATTAAAGTCGTAGGTCTGATTAAATGTGTGGTTAAAATGAGTTTGAGAAAAAATGAATTTTAAAAAATAAGAGACAAACACGAACTTATTAAATAAAAGAAATAATTATAGTGTTCTTATTAAAATAATTAAAAATAGGAAAACTCTTTGTTACACTCCTGTTCGTGTGACTTGAGATTTGACATTATGTTCTTGTCACACCTTGTGCCTTTTCAGAATTTTGATACATCTCTCTTTTGTTTAGCATCAATTCCAAATTAAAATAAAAGAAGAATGTAACCATCAATTTAAATCTGTGTCAGTATTTCAATAATCGACCTAGAGGAGTATGACTCGACATGCTTTCTTCTTACACATAGAGGCCATTCAATTTCACATCATTATTAATTTAGTGATGATCCGATTAATCGTGCCAAACAATAATATATTCAGTAATTGAACTTCTGGTTCAATACAATATTTGTCATTTGAATATATATTCAATCAAACAAAAGATGTAGTTAAATCTTGAAAATATGATTAGCCATAATACAATCATAAGAATTAATATCAACATGGCATGAGTTATATGTTTTTCTTAAGGGATAAACATTAATTCAAAAAGATAGATTTTTCGAAACGTATGCTATTTCAGGGGCATGTTGTATTTACTATTGATTATTCAAGAGTAATGTATCAATGTTCTTTTAAAATATTAGAATTTTAATTTCATACTCTCCAAGAGCAATAACATATTATTATTATTATTATTATTATTATTATTATTTAAAATATAAATTATGTTAAGATTTACTCTTCACGAGTAAAAACATATTTTATGTTAGATTTTATTTAATTATACTCTTTGTTTGACCAATTTTTAAAGGGTAAATATGTAATTTTAAATTTTTCATATTAAAAAAATTTTAAAAAAAAAATAAAAAAAAAAAAAAAAAACTCTTAACTAGAACATCAATAATAATCTGCTAATTCATGAGCAACAATATTTTATAATAGACAGATATACGAGTATTAAATTCATAAACTATACTCGTATTGAAAAAAATAAGAACGAGATAATTAATCGAATGATGAGCAAAAAATAGATAATTAACTAAAAGAAAATATGAAACACACGTAAAATATTGGATTGAATTTATTAACGTGAATTCAATTGAAAAAGTATATATATTAACGTTAAATTTGTATTTTCCCGTAAACATGAATTGACTTAATTTCATAATTGATTGATGCCAACAGATATTCATATAGAATAAAAATATAACCGCTATGCGTACAATAAAATAATAATTACTTCTTCAAAAGCAATGAATTAATATTTTTTTTTGGAATATTGAAATTGTAATATTATATTTTTTCTATAATAATAATACAATATTATTTTAAATATTGTATGTGTGAATTTGTGCTTTTTAGGGGCAAACAAAATAATAAAAATATCATGTTCATTTTCAAGCAATGCTATATTAATATTCTTTTGAAATAATAATTTAAATTGTTTCTTTTCAAGAGTAATAATACAATATTCTTCTAGAATATTGATTTAGATTGTTTTTCTTAAGAACAATAATACAATATTCTACTAGAATATTGAATAAATAATTACATTCATGTAAATATTTATTTATCATAAGTTAAAGTCAAATCGATATAACCAGATCGAAAAACTATACTTCTTTTGAACATATTAAAAGAGTTTCTTTGTAATTCAGTTGGCTGGAACTTCTTGTCTTTCTTTGATTGATTGAATGAATTTTATTTTAATTTTTTACCTCAATTGACTAGAAATATATTTTGCTAACTCAATTGATTAGAACTTCGTGCTGATAATGTTTTATAAAATAGAGAGAAAATGAGAAGAAAGTAAATAAGTCAATTAACTTGAGTGTATTATATTGAGAACCAAAGTCTTATATTTATAGAGAAGAATTAGGGATACAATGATAATAAAAGCTAGGATTCGTAGCATTCTCTAACAAATATATTATTTACAACAAAAATATACTTTATTTTGAGAAAATAAATATATATGGTAGAGAGCTGGACCGCCATGCAGTGGACTTGTGGTCACACTTGGAAGTTGCACAATATGGGTATCCCAGTTCAATTCGAACCTTTCATAGCCTCTTTTTTGTTAAACGGACCGGACAATAAAAAATGGGATCTGTGCCAGGCCGGCCCGCTAAGAATTGGGCAAAAACCAACTTACAGACGATGTTGTAACAATAGCAACCTTAAATATTCTTATCTGTTTACAGAAAACAGTGATATCCAAATTTCCACACAAACTCGCAGAGAGACACGCAGAGGAAGAGAAAGAGAAAGTGAGAGAGGGAGACGCAATGGAAGGAACCCTTTTTCCAAACAGACCAGCATTTCCAATCCAATCAACAAAACCAACATCACAATCACCGAACCATCAGCGCTTGAAATTCAACACTCTCCCTCTCCCTCTTCCTCCTTTACTACAGCAACAAACCCCTTCTTTCCCTCTTGATTCCCTTCTCCAACACCTTCTTCACATCTCCTCTCCCATTAAATCATCCTTGAATTCCTCTGATGTTATTTCTCCACACAATCAAGATTTGCTGAAAACCAATTCAATTGCAATCCCAAGACTTGGTCAAAACTGCGTGCAAGATGATGGTTCGCTTGATTTTTTGCCATTGAAGTGTAAGTTCATGCTCAACGAGATTTTAGAGCAGCCCAATTCTAGTCTGCCTGCGTTCTTTGATTCTGTCAAGTTTGATTTGCTTCAAGAGGTTGATTTGATTAGTCTCTTGAAAGGCCTGGACCTTTCGGGGAACTGGGAAAAGGCTATTTTGCTATGTGAATGGGTTGTTTTAAATTTGGATATATCGGGTAATGATAAGTTAGATAATCAGGTTATTGAATTGATAGTCAAGATTCTTGGTAGGAAGGCTCAGTATCTGACTACTTCAAAACTGTTTGATGTAATTCACTTTGAGGATTACAATCTTGATGTTCGAGCTTGGACTACTATTTTACACTCGTATTCACGTACTGCAAAGTACGAAAAAGCCATAAAATTGTTTAATTTTATAAAGGAAAAGGGATTGTCTCCAACTTTGGTTACTTACAATGTGATGTTGGACGTTTATGGGAAAATGGGGCGGTCTTGGGACAAGATTCTAGAGCTTCTGGATGAGATGAGGAGTATGGGGCTTGAATTTGATGAGTTCACTTGTAGTACTGTGATTTCTGCTTGTGGAAGAGAAGGTTTGTTAGAGGAAGCAAATAACTTTTTTAATGGGCTCAAGGCTAAGGGTTATGTCCCTGGAACGGTTACATACAACTCTTTGCTTCAAGTGTTTGGGAAAGCGGGGATTTACAATGAGGCTTTGAGTGTTCTGAAAGAAATGGAGGAGGTCAATTGCCCTCCTGACTCAGTAACTTACAATGAGCTTGTGTCTGCATATATAAGGGCGGGTTTTCTTGAGGAAGGAGCAGCATTGATTGGCACAATGACGCAGAAGGGTATTATGCCAAATGCTGTTACTTATACCACTCTGATTGATGCCTATGGCAAAGCGGGGAAGGAGAACAAGGCTTTAAGTTTGTTTAAGCTGATGAAGCAATCAGGTTGTGTTCCTAACGTGTGTACTTACAATGCTATTCTTGGGATGCTGGGGAAGAAGTCACGCATTGAAGATATGATGGAAATTGTTTGCGACATGAAACTCAACGGGTGTGTGCCAAATCGTGTTACTTGGAACACCATGCTTACTATGTGTGGCAACAAAGGAATGCACAAATATGTGAATCGAGTGTTCCATGAGATGAAGAATTGTGGGTTTGAGCCTGATCGAGACACGTTTAATACTTTGATAAGTGCATATGGTAGGTGTGGCTCCGAAATTGATGCTGCAAAGATGTATGATGAGATGATCAAAGCTGGTTATACTCCATGTGTTACAACCTACAACGCCCTTCTGAATGCTCTGGCTCATAGAGGGGATTGGAGAGGTACAGAATCCGTCATTTTGGACATGAGAAATAAGGGTTTCAAGCCGAATGAGACCTCGTACTCCTTGATGCTCCATGGTTACTCAAAGGGTGGAAATGTAAGAGGCATTGAAAGTATTTCACACAAAATCTATAATGGCCATATATATCCTAGTTGGATGCTTTTGAGAACTCTTATTCTTGCAAATTTCAAGTGTAAATCACTTACAGGTATGGAGAGAGCATTTCAGGAATTCCTGAAGCATGGTTACAGACCGGATCTTGTGGTGTTCAATTCCATGCTTTCCATTTTTGCAAGAAATAGAATGTATGAACGTGCCCCGGAAATTCTGCATTTAATAAGGGAGAGTGGTTTGCAGCCGGATCTTGTCACCTATAACAGCTTGATGGATATGTATGCCAGAGTCGGTGAATGTTGGAAAGCTCAAGAAATCCTCAATCGGCTGCAAGAATCTGGTGGAAAGCCAGATCTCGTGTCTTATAACACCGTCATCAAAGGGTTCTGTAGGAAAGGTCTTATGGAGGATGCTATAAAGACTTTCTCAGAAATGACAAGTAGAGGAATTCGGCCATGCATTGTTACCTACAACACGTTCATTGCTGGATTCTCAGCACGTGGATTGTTTACAGAAGCAAATGAAGTTATTAGTTTTATGATCCAGCACAACTGTAGACCAAATGAACTCACCTACAATACTATTATAGATGGTTATTGTAAGGCAAGACAGTACAGAGATGCCATGGATTTCTTGTCCAACATTAGGGAAAAGGACACTTCCTGCAACGAGCAGTCTTTACAAAGACTTGCATCTCGAGTCAGAGACAATATGGAGTCGTGAATCCGTGAAACTCTGTATCATTCGTTTTGGAAGTGACTAGAGCTTCCAGGAGGTGAACGAGAGAACATGAGGAATTGTGAGATGGTCACTCTAAAGGAGTTTTGCTCAGAACTGATCGTTTGATGCTTGTAAACTGACACTGGCGAGTGTCTGTGGCATCGTATTGTCATGTAAGATGATATGAACAGCGTAATTGTGCTCAACAGCTCTAGTTATATAAGTTGTATTATATAAAGCTCGATTTTTCCTGCCGACATTGTTTTGATTCTACTAGATGGGGAACGGCAAGAGGTTGTTGCTGTATGTAAAGTTACATTTTCTTTTGTTCCTTAAATTTGTCCATTTGAACTGATTATGAATTATAAAATATAGTATTTGTATCGGGGATTATATCCTGCCCACGGTGGGCAAGAGCTTAATGTGTCCACTGTATTGCCACGTCAGCAGCTTACGGTCATTGTTGACAATTCAACAAATTTTGTTAAATCGTCAACTTGGTGGTTTCACTTGCCGACGAGGCATTGTCACATCAGTTGTGAGCACATTTTATTTTATCCTTCATGAGGAAGAGAACAATTCTGATATTTTTATTTGGTATCTGTTTGTTTGTCTTATTTTTCAATGCCAATGGTGGCATTGACACATTATCGTGAAGATAACTTTTTCAACATGTTACAATAGTAAATTTGACCAACTTTAAAGTGTAAAGACTAGTTATTTCACCGTGTAATTGTCATCTATATTTGAAAATGATTATGGCTAATTGTCTAAGTTTTCGAGTGTATTTTCCAAAGTAACGTACTCGGCAAATTAACATAAAATGATGTTTGATAGGAGGATTTCGTACAGAACTCACAAAATTAATACCCAACATGCCATCAGCCCAAGTGTTCGCCGAGCCTTACATGGAAATAATTTTTTTTATGTATAGCAACTAGGTGAAGCAAGCTGGATAACAGCAACTGTATACATCAGGTATTCCAGAAAATGCATACGCGATCTCCGCAAAGTGGTTGCTGAGAATAAGTGTTACTTCACCGAGCATTAGAAAATTGTGTGCACGCAATTTGACCTCCGAGAACTATGTCTAAAGGTAGCTCGTGAAGCTCACTTAGCATCCATTCTTCCCTAGTTTGACCTCCGAGGACTATGGCCATTGTGCTTCCAACAACGCATGTACTATGTCCACCAAGCAAATCTTGGAGGCGGCCCATGTACATTTAGAATCCTTCATGTTAGTTTTCTCATTTAGTATGATCAAGCGTCTAAGCTGGGATGCAGAGAGAAGACTAGCCACAAATCCACCAATGACGAGGATTCTACCACCAGGGAGGCTCACCGCCACATGATCAAGTTGAGTAGGGGGGAGCTATGCCACCTGGATTTTCGGCTCCAGGCATACAACTACCTATTTCTATTGAGGATCGACATGATTGCTATGATACAAGTTGCTTATAATTATGTATTTCTCCGATCCACTTGTTGTAATTCAGGATTGAAAAACTAAAATTGTATGGTAAAATATGAAGTACACACAAAAGAATAATAAAAGATAAGAAATATGGCAAATGAATTTGGAGATTTTATTGACTCATGAAAAATAATGGAGAAATATATAATTGAACTAAAGTTCTAGTAATCACTGAGGCTAAACTATCATATATTCTCAAAACCTCTCTCATAAATTGTAGAGACGAACCAAATATATATAGACATCTATGTAGGGTGATGTCCAAATGCTAATAGATGAGTTGTAGTTGAAGTAAATTGTCAAAAAGTGTTAAAACGCGAGAAGGGCATGATCCGGATAACCATGTCGCTCGAGCGATAAGTTAGCGACAGGTC
Source organism: Fraxinus baroniana (assembly GCA_903798355.1). Lineage (NCBI taxonomy): Eukaryota > Viridiplantae > Streptophyta > Magnoliopsida > Lamiales > Oleaceae > Fraxinus > Fraxinus baroniana. The sequence goes on along the minus strand of CAIGRO010308290.1, from coordinate 5,869 downwards.
GTCGCTCGAGCGCCAGGCGGGCGACATGCGAGCAACCAAGTCTCGGGAAAAAACCTGCGAGTGTTGCTCGAGCGGCCGCTAGCGGTAGACTAGTGAAAATGCGACGACTTTTCTTCCCAATCCACCTCTTCAAGTCCAATATAAATTTCAACTCCAAATAGAGTTTCCAAATAAAATTTCAATTTGAATAAGACTGCAAAGGCATTCTAAACTGGATTCCTCTAGACATGCACTTCAATTAGAATTCTTCAATTACTTTAATAAGGAATTGAAGTCACACCCAAATTCTAACAATCTCCATTTTGACACGAATTTCACTGTAACGAACAAAATTCCAAAATTTTCTCTACCTGAAGAAGAAAATCTGTTTACAAGGAATGGACTGACTCTTCAACAATAACCAAAATCGACTTCTCCAACCAAACACAAATTACTCCACCTCTTCCAATAGATCTCAACACTACTTTGCAGAATTACCTCAGATTTTCAAAAAATCATAATGATTTTAAAAACTCACCAAACTGGGCTGTAATACACCTAAAGCAGAATCAAACTCAAAATATTTTTAAAGAAGGCCCCTTGCTAGATTGTATACCTTCTACTACGCTGAAGCATACTCAACAAAATTAGGATCCACATACCTTTTTCCACTGAATTCGTCCCTAACAATAGATTATAATGGCACCGTAGGTGATGTTGGCAAAGCGGCATTATCTATATATCCTGAACTCCATTGAGATATATTCTTTAAATCTGACCATTTACAAGCTCCTAAAGGTATTGTACCAAACTGAATGTCCATCTCGGTACTGAACCTGTGCTGATGGACTCTTCTAGATTCTGCACGACCTTGCAATAAGATGTATAATTGAGACATTTTCTTTCTCTCCAATACAACCTGGACACCATTATAAACCTTCAAAGCTCAGCATTCATCTCCATCAAAGAACTCATAACCCTTTTAAACAAGGATAGACAACGAGATAAGATTCATCTTCAAATTTGGAACATGTTGAACTTGGCAAAGTATTCTAATTGTCCCATCCAATAGCTTTAATCTGACTATACCAAATCCAGCAATCCGACAAGGTGTGTTGTTTCCCATAACCATACATTTGGAAATGGTTTCATATATAGTAAACAAGTACTTATTATGACACATACGAAACACACACACTGAATCCAGAATTCAATCCTCTTCTAGTTTAGACTTGATGTCAGAAATAGCCAAGAGATCTCTCTCACTTAGAGTGTGTTTGATGGATATTATTGAGGGAATAATGTATTTTATATAGTGATATGATGGGAAATATATTGTTAAAAAGTAAAGAAAAGTTATTGATATGATGAAAAACATTACTTTAATGAAAATGTGTGGTTAAAAATGAGTTTTGAAATAATATGTACCAAACAGGGGTTTACAATGTTCTTTAGGAGGTCACTTCACTTGAAGTCTTTGATTGCTTCTCATATCGACTCGCAGCCAACCTTTCTTTATTTTACAATTTGCAGCAATCCTTCATGTGTCCCTTTTTCTTGCACAAGTTACAAATCTGATTATTGAAGTAGACTTCGATTTGTCCCTTCCAGAACTACAATGAACAGCAAGGGATTCTTCATCTTTGACATCAGACGCCAGATGCTTCATCTTCTATTTTGAAAACAAAGTATCATACACTCCTCTATAGTGATAGTATCACGACTATACAAGATCGTGTCTCTAAATGAAGAAAACGAAGAGGGGCAACAAACACAATGGGATCAATGCCAAATCTTTTTCATCATACTTTACTTTCAAAGTTTTCAAATCAACTCCTATATCCTTAAATAAAGTCAAATGATCTTCCAATGATCCTCCTTCTACCATTCGATGAGAGTATAAATGCTGCTTGATATGCAACTTGTTTGTCGGACTTTTAATCATGCACAATTGCTCCAACTTTAACCATAGAGTAGCTGCTGAACCCTCCTTCAAAACGTTCTGAACAATGGTATTCGATAGATGAAGATGAATGTGAGAAATCACTTTCTTATCCTTTTGCAACTTCTCCTCTGCGGTCAAAATTGTAGGCATCTTATCGATTCTCAATAACGCATCATCTAAATCCTGTTGTACGAGTACTGCACGCATCTTAATCTGTCATAGCGAAAATCTAGTGTTTCGATCCAAAAGCGGAATGTCATACTTCATGGGAGCTATCATGCACAAAAACCTCATACAAATCAAACATTGCTCTCTTGCGGAATTGCTGGATCTAGGCTCTGATACCACTTGTTGAGGACCGACGGGATTGCTATGATATCACTTACTAAGAATTATGTATTTCTTTGATTCACTTGTTGTAATTCAGGATTAAAATATCAAAATTGTATGGCAAAATATGAAGTATATGATCGTAAGCAAAATGATAATAAAAGATAAGAAATACGACAGAAGGATTTGGAGATTTTATTGACTCATGAACAATCATGGAGAAATATACAATTCATCTAAAGCTCTAGCAATCACCGAAGCTAAACTATCATATACTCTCAAAACCTCTCTCATAAATTGTAGAGAAGGGCTAAGTATATATAGGCAACTACGTAGGGCGATGTCCAAATCCCAATAGATGAGTTGTAGTTGAAGTAGAATGCCAAAAAAGTGTTAAAACGCGAAAATTGCCTGGTCGAATAACCCTGTCGCTCGAGAGCCAGGCGAGAGACCAAGTCTTGGGAGAAAACCTGCAGGTGTTGCTCTAGTTATAGGCTAGCGAAAATGCAGCGACTTTTCTTCCTGGTCTACCTCTTCAAGTCCAATACAAATTTCAACTCACAATAGGGCTTCCAAATAGAATTTAAACTTGAATAAAGACTCTAAAAGCATTCCAAACTGAATTCCTTTCGACATGCATTTCAACAAGGAATTCGGGTCACATCCAAATTCTAACAGTTACACATCTTCAACATAGTTCATCTTTGTTCACATCCACGATGAACAGTCACTTGATATAAACTACAGAGGACCACTTTTGAAAGACCTCCAAACATCAAAATTTTCCCAACGCCATAAACAGAAATGTATGGCCCAAACATGGTGGTGGAGTCCACCCTACTTGTATCTCTCTCCATACAGGTTTCTCCATTGAAAAATCAAGCAGGAAAGCATCACTCAGAAGTACTTTAGAATCGGCATAACCACCTGAAACTACTAGCTTGGTCTTATAGAGTACAATAGTTATGCCAAGATCTAGGAAGTGGAGGAGCTGAGCTGGAGATTTCACGCCAAGCAGGATGTTTTGCATCCAAATTCAACACGAATACATCATTGAGTAAACATTATCTTTTGCAACCCCTAAACAAACAACATGAGACCCATTCACATAAGAAAACGTGTGACACTAGCACCTCGGATATAGAGAGCTTACTTTCACATGCTACAACAGTGCAACTTTATATTAATTGAGTTCAAGTTTAGAACAAAGGTATCATTCATGGGTTGCATGTTGATTTATTCCCCCACCAAAAGAGCCACATGATTTCCAACAGCCATGCACTAAAGTTTGCAAGGAGAGGGTTCAACAACACCTCAAGCAGTAAAGTTTCTCCAGGTTACTGTTTCAAGGATGGTAAGTTCCGTAGCCAACCTATCCCATTGTAGACGTTTAGCACAAGGAGTTGTGCCAATACTTGAGTTATCTTAGGAACCCTATGCATTTTAACTGACCATTCGCCACGACTCTTCATTCTATATCAACTCATAAAACCACCGAAATACAAGCCTAAACCTTAAAAGAATCTCCAGAGAAAGAAGCTCATTACTCAATTGCAGTATCTCACAAACCCCAGGATTGATATTTTTGTTCCCATCAGAAAATACTCATCTACAGGGAGAAATATTAAACCCTCAACCTATCGAATGCCTCATTTGCTGAAGATCCTAGAATGAACCCATATCAAGATTTTCTTCTGTAAAGAAATGAATGCCAACTATATGAGTTATTGTCACGACCATTATTTAATTACAATGCTACATTGTTTTTTTATGGGACATAATAACTTTTGAAGTTTGATTATATCCATACCATATTTTTGTTTAAAAGTTTTATTAATTTACAACAATCGACATTGATCTATTTCTTTAATTCGTGACCAGTTGATTAAACCATTAACCGACTAATCCAATGGTTCACCAGGTCATGTGACAAACCATCTAAATATGCAAACTAGAGAAGTCATACCCTTAATATTGACCTTACTTTTAGAGGTAGAGTGGTCAATAGATCACAACTCCTTTCATATCCACGTAGCTCCTTCCTGCACACTTTAAGAGTATATATGCAAACTAGAGCGTACGGTAGAACTTCGGTGGTGGGAGAGGTGGCCCCAGACACTTTGACAATCAAGTTAGCCTATGTAAGAGTTTATATTTGGGTGTGAGACGTGCTAAATACTTGAGCCACTTTAAGTAAAAGGGGTCAAACTTTGGAGTAATAGAGAGAGCAAAGTTATATGTTGAGAGAATAAACTTGAATTGCCTTGAAATGACATTAAGTGTGAGTTTTTATAATAGAAAATGATGAGTAAGATTCGTTGGATGAAGAGACACATGGCCTCATGCTTGTGGGTGGGGCATCTTTTCATAGACATCAATCAATCATTCTTAGAATATATTGCATTTAATGTTGTGATGGCTCAACAGTCCTATGCTTGACATGTAAAACTAGATTTGACTTGTTTTATGGAGTAGAGTCGCCTGTTCAGTGAGTTGTCACATCACTTGCTTAATACGAGATCTTGTATGAAAATCTTCTCAAAGACGCCTCTAACTACCTTTCCTCATCCATGAGAGCTCAACTTTTCTTAGGGGTTCAGCCAAATTACCACATGAGCAAAATGATGTGAAGCACGGACTAGGTTCTCTTGTTGTGTAACTGCCACTTGGCCATTCTTAGAATTGTTGGAATAGGCGTAACACTTACTATACAAGAAATGTAATACCCTACTTGCATCCTTCTTGCACTATATATAAACTCACCCTCTTCCTCAATCTACTTACTAATATTCCTTCATCTCCTTAATACTATATATGTGCATATATACAGACACAACACAAATTTTCGTGTTTAGGCATATGTATGGCACTTAGCAATATGAATACAGTTTCATTGGACATGTTCAGAAAAATATGGAGAAAAGGCGACAGTTCTTAAGAAGCTACAAGTTCAACAAGAAGCAAAGTGTGAGAGACAAGTTCATTTAAAGTCAAAAAAGTTATATTTATAAGGCTTAGATCAACAAGAAAGTTGAAAAAAGATGTAGTATTTCAAACCCAGAAATAGGGTCATTTCTTTGCGAGGATAAGAAAGTTTTTTTAGAGTCAGCATAACTACAAGAATTACCTTAATTCCAATGATGTTTATTATACACCTTGTTTGTTATAGGATTTTTGTCTTTTAATTTTCCGTGACTTATAACTTAAGTAACTAAAGAAGGAGATGATCAATTTCGACGTCGTCATCTGGTTTTTCATGTTGCTCTTTTGTTCTGATATGTATGGCTGGGCTTGAAAACCATAGCCCGAAAAATCGACCATGCCCGACCCGAAATAGGCTGGGTTGGGTCAAGTTTAGGGATAAATACGAGTTGGATCGAGTAGAATAACTTTAAAATGTTTGTGGGTCGGGTCGATTTTGGCCCAAAACCGACCCCACTCAATGAAACCCAATTATTCACCAAAGGGGAGAGAGGGATTAAGGGTTAGGGTTAACAGAAAACCCATATGGGGAATTTGCTCAGATGGCCGGGTTCAACAATGATTTTGGACTTTTGGCCTTTGACCCATGTTTAAATTAAAAAAAAAAAGGAATGTAATAAAATGGTAAAATAA
>CAIGRO010308286.1:0-13941 GCA_903798355.1 Fraxinus baroniana | reverse complement strand
TTTTTTTCGCGTATTAGCCTGGTTTAAAATTTTGTAGTCCGGTCTTGAATCCAATCTTGGATCCGTCCCTGATGTAAACCTTAACCAATAGTAAGAAAATCTCCTACGACCCAACTATATGTAAACCTAAACCAAAGAAGATTTGCGTACAATTACAGCAATAGATCCGAAGGTTTTTATTTTTATTTAAATAAAAAAAAAAAACTTATTAGGGCAATTGTTTAAAGGTGGTGGAAATATGTCAAAACTGGTCCTTTGGCTTGTGTGAACGAATAACAATAAATTGAAGTTTCATATGGACCATCTCAGTTCATATTTAGGGTCCTTTTCAGATGTATGTTGCACACGACCCAATGGTTGTTAATTTTCAGCCACGATGAAGTAGACATTGGAGCACGACAAGATGATATATAGACAAATGTAAATTGTGTATTTTTCTACATATTCAAATGTTGGAAAATTTCAACATATATGAGCCACACGTAAAATATTAAAATGTGGTGCTATTATTTAAAGAATATTAGTCAATTAAAGTGATCAATTAAAGTATTTTTGACTAGTGGGTATTAAATTTCATAGAAATATATCATAGAGACCGGAATGTTGTTTTGAATTGATGAGGGCCAATTTGAAACAATTAAAAAATAATAACTATTCAATTATTATTATTATTATGGGGTCATGGTCTTCAATTTGATAGTGATTTTCAGATTCTCTACATCCCCATCAACAAAAAGTAAAATTGAAGAGAAGATCAATAATCAATTGAAAGATCATAATCCATTCAAGTAAACAATCAGATATCTATGGATATAAGTATGTTTGTGTTTTATTCTTTTCTTCGATTTTGACACGGAGTATGAATTAAGGTTTATAGATGAAAAGAGTTTGATTAAAGCATATGGATTGATAACCCCTTCTCTATTTTCCATCTATTAAAAGCACTTATAGAAATGCGATTGAATTTTAACCCTTTCCTGTTTTCTTTATTTGTATTTTCATTTAATATTATTTTTTATTGCTTTCCTTTTAACTGCATTTTTATAAGCGCATTTACTCTGATTTGTCGTCAATTAACGATAATAACATGCAATTTCATCATTTTTTATTTATCATGGTAGCGAGTCCGTCAAATTTTCTAAGCAAGTCCGAAAAACTTTTAAATTTTAATGGTCAATGGATAGTTGGATAATGATTTTCATTTACTATTATTTTTTTATATTACTTTTCATTGTTAATCGAATTTTTGGTTGATTTGTCGTCAACTAACGATTATAATGTGTCATATCAGTGTTTTTGGTTGTCATATCGGCCAGTCCGTTGAATTTTCAAATAGCGAATTATTGAATAATGAATGTAATAATGATTTGATAAATTCGATGATCATCTAAAAAACTTTTAAAGTTAAATGAAAAACGGGATAACAATTTGATATGTATGTTAACCATCCGAAAAACTTTTAAAGTTTAATGGCCGTGTCCATTCGATAAACTTTTAAAGCTTAATAATCAATTAAAAATATTGTGCAAAATTTAATAACCATTTGAATTTTTAATCATAGATTGACGATGGAGATGTGACCTAGATGTGTACATGCTTACTATGTGAGATGTCATAACAAAAGCAACAAAAGGACGTAAAAACCCAAAAAGTCAGTGAACTTTCAGTAAACTTCGTGTTTGTCGCAAGCCGCTTGGAGGGGATTAACATTAAATTTTTAATAGATTTTAATAAATGTTAATGAAACGTGTAGTTGAAAAGTTGCGAATTCAGTGAAAATTGTGAAAAAATTAATATAACGTGACATGAATAAACTGAAACAAAACATTTTTTAATGACATAATAAACATTTTCCAGAAGTTCAAAATTTATCTAGGAAAGTTCTATCGAGTCACTATAAGTCAATAAATTAATTAGAGCAAAAAGGGGGAAAAAAAAAGGGTTAGATAACTTGGTGGAAGGGAAAGAAAACAATAAAAGAGAAATATAATTATGTAGGATTTTCGCTGAACTTGTGAGAAATTTTCGCTGATTGAATTAATAAACTAATTTTGCTTTTCCATTGGTCTCTTTCCAAAGTTATATTACAATGAAATTTAAAGAAGTTGGTGGAAGACGAAGTTTATATCACTATACTAGTCTTTGTTTTATCCATTTTCCAACTAATTTCACCACGAAGAAATCAAGAGACATGGAAATTTAATGGCACGTTCTACCCAAATTTCTCTAAGGGAATGGTTTAAAGAATGACTACTTTTCAAGAACGACCCATAATGGTGTAGTATGTTAACATTTATGGTGTATTTGAGCCACATTATTTTGAAAGAATGTATTCTGGAATAGTAAATTGATGGAGAATGTTTGGTTGAAAAAGAAGGAAAAATTATTGATGTGATGGAAAATATTATTTTATTGAAAAATGTGTGATTAAAAATCAGTAAATGAATAAGAATGAGAAAATCAATGTGGCTGAACAGGGGCTTAAATTTGTGGCTGAAAATGAGTAAAAAAATAAGAATACAAATTTTAATGTGTATCAAACATGGGCTTATACAAATTATGTGAATCCTTCACTTAATTGTACCACTTGATTTAATGGCTGGTAAAATTTTATATTAAAACATCAATCTTATTAAGAGAATTAGATTAAAGAATTTATGCTGATTAGTATTTTCATATTTAATCGATATGATATTTTAATTTAAACTATTACTGCAAAGTGTTGGTTAATTTGAGAACATCGATCTTAAATTTGAATGTATGTTTAAGGTTTAGACGAATCAATTACGTAATCAGAATGAAATTTTACTCTTGAAATAAATGCGACGTAGTTTTTTTACTTAAGGTAGTGTTGAATCAAGAGCAAATGGGGTTGGTCTAAAAGTACACTTTAAAGCACAAATTAGTGTGAAGTTCGCGAATATGAAAGATGAATTTTGCTAGGTCTCTATGTGGGATGTTCTTTCTAATGTGTAAGTACTCTTTGCAATTGAATGAAAACTGCTTCGGATCTATGTTATTATACATCTCAAGAGCTTCAGCAGGAGAACCCCCGAGGCCAATATGCTTCAATTTTCCAACTCGTAGAACGTTGGAGAAGGGCTAAGTTTGGGACTTGGAACGCAATAGAAATTAAACTTGGGCGTGAAAAGCCAGACACTAGAAAAATGACCGTTCTTGTAGCCATCCTAAGTACTTCACTAGATCGTACATCTATATAGAAGAGTTATGTACCTATTATAAAAGGGGTGACATCCCTTAACCTATTGCGGACTTCGACGTAGGTTAGCTATGATAAAGGGGGCGCCATCCCTTAACCTACAGTCCTCATCAAGCAAGTACGATGTAGAGGAGCTATCCTGCCAACTTCGACATAGGGTAGCTATCATAAAGGGGGTGCCAGGTGTCCCTTAACCTATTGCCGACTTCGACATAGGGTAGCTACCATAAAGGGGGTGCCATCCTTAACCTATAGCCATCATCAAGCAAGTAAAACATTTGACCTCTTAATTTACAAGGAAATTATGATGAGATGAGTAATAGATTTCACCAAATATGTTGTTAATAAGTGAATAGTTACTATGAATGTATGGTGAAATTAAAGTTTTACTTTGATTGAAAATTATAAGTAACTTATAATATTTTAATTGTTTTTTCTTAGCGTACATGTCTCATAAGCATTTTGCCAGTGCTGATTAAAGAGGCAAAAGAAATGAAAAGGGAAAAAAGATGGGGTGAAGCTAAGTGGGGAGGTCAAGCAGCCAAAGCAAATAATGCGAATATTAGTCAAAAGTCAAACTTCAAACTTCAAACTTGTATTTTTTTGTAAAATGCTATTAACTTTCTTATTCGCTTCCAAGCAAATTAATATTTAGGAAAATTCCACCAGGTCCCCAAATATTTCAAAAGTATGGTAACCATGTCACCAACTTTTCTTTTGCGATACTTTTATCCCCAATCTTTTAACAATATGTGCACGATATTTTTGCTTAACACAAAACGTCTTTTTAAACGTTAAAATTCCATTTAACATGTACATTATTACCAATTCAATCAGACGTCATGTGTGTTGTGTAATCATTTACCTCTGTTTGGGCTCCATTATTAAAAAAAAAAAAAAAAACTTTCTCATCTTTTTAACTACACATTTTCAAATAAAATAATATTACAAGTAAATTCAAAATTTTTTCCTTTTTTTTTTAAGCATACATTTTTCAAAAAATTATCATTTCAAAATACATTTTTCCCCAAAATTTGATTTTGATGGAGCCCAAACAAGAGCTAATGTCTAATAGTCATTATTTGTCAAATTTGGAAATTGTGTGCATAATGTTAAAAAGGTTCGAGACATGGGAACCACACTTATAAAATGTTGGGGACCTCTAGAGGAATTTGCCCTTAATTTTTTTCATATTTCCTCTACATATCTGTGTATATATATGTGTGTATGCTTCGTTCGTATGATTCAACCCTCTCCCTCTATTCACTCATACTCTCAATTGTGTATATTCCCAGCATTTTTTAGTGTAAAAAGAAGCCCATACAGTTTCAACGATGAATGCATTACCAAAATGTGATGCCAATTATGTATCTCTTACTCCTATTACTTTCTTGAAGAGAGCCTCTATGGTTTACGGGGATCGCATATCTATAATATATGCCGGCGTCCATTTCACGTGGCATCAAACTTATGAGCGGTGTCGCCGCCTTGCATCATCTCTCCGATCACTTAACGTCGGCAAGAACCACGTTGTAAGTATTCTTTTACTGCAAATAATATTGCATGGTGTCAAAGGCAAGGTTAACTGAGTTTGAGTCTTGCCGCACTCATTTATAAAAGTTGTGAATGCATCAAAAATTATATAAAAAAAGAGAGGAGTACTCTTTTGAATAATTGCTTGTCTGGTTATTTTGTTCAGGTTTCAGTATTGGCTCCAAATATTCCAGCCATGTACGAAATGCACTTTGCCGTGCCCATGGCAGGGGCCGTGTTGAACACTATCAATACAAGACTAGATGCTAAGAACATTGCCACCATTCTCCGGCATTCCGAAGCCAAGGTTTTCTTTGTAGATTACCAGTTTGTGCCTCTGGCTCGTGATGCCCTTCGGCTACTAATGGATGATATGCAGAAATCTGGTTCGCCTGAAATGTCAATGCCACTGGTTGCAGTAATTGATGATATCGATTCCCCGACCCAAGTCCGATTAGGCGAGCTTGAGTACGAGGAACTATTGTATCAAGGGGATCCAGGATATGTCCCTGAAGAGATTAATGATGAGTGGGATCCAATTGCTTTGAATTATACATCGGGCACAACATCAGCACCTAAAGGAGTTGTGTACAGCCACAGGGGTGCTTATTTGAGCACTTTGAGCTTAATATTAGGCTGGGAAATGAAGTCTGAACCTGTTTATTTGTGGTCCCTCCCTATGTTTCACTGCAATGGCTGGACCTTTACTTGGGGTGTTGCAGCGCGAGGAGGGACCAACGTGTGCATTCGCAACACGACAGCAGAAGAAATGTACAAAAACATAGCTTTACATAAAGTGACACACATGTGTTGTGCCCCAATAGTTTTCAACATCCTCCTTGAAGCCAAGCCACACGAACTCCGCCATATGACCACCACCGTCGAAATCCTCACCGGTGGTGCACCGCCTCCAGCGCCACTTCTCGAGAAAATAGAAAGTATTGGTTTCCACGTCGTCCATGCTTACGGCCTAACAGAAGCCACCGGACCTGCGCTGGTGAACGAGTGGCAAAAAGACTGGAACAAAATCCCACGAGAGGATCAATCCAGACTCAAAGCAAGGCAAGGGATCAGCATATTGACACTGGCAGATGCTGATGTGAAGGACATAAAAACTATGCAAAGTGTACCCCGAGATGGTAAAACTATGGGTGAAATAGTCCTCCGAGGTAGCAGTATCATGATGGGGTACTTGAAGGACGAAAATGCGACGTCTAAAGCCTTTCACGGAGGCTGGTTCGCCACTGGGGATGTCGGGGTAATTCACCCCGACGGGTACATAGAAATCAAAGATAGGTCTAAAGACGTGATCATTTCTGGTGGGGAGAATATTAGTAGTGTAGAAGTTGAGACAGTGCTGTATCGGCATCCTTGCGTGCTCGAGGCATCAGTGGTAGCCATGCCAAATCCGAGGTGGGGAGAGAGCCCTTGTGCATTTGTTACCATTAAAAAGAATTACGGGGATGTTAAAGAAGACGATATTATCCAGTACTGCCGTAAAAATTTACCACATTTTATGGTGCCAAAGAAAGTGCAATTCATGGAAGATTTACCTAAAACTTCCACTGGAAAAATTCAGAAATTTCAGTTGAGAGCTTTTGCAAAGACTTTTGTCATTTCAGAGAATGGAAATTCATCCAACAAGAAGTCAACTCAAGTCAACCGGGAACAACCCAGATATTACCATCAAACTGGGTCGCAGATTCTGGCTTCGTCTCGTTTGTAATATTGTTATATGATATATTATTTTCTCCCTCAATGACGCCGTTAGATTTTTATTTTTTTTCCTTTACTTTTTCAGAGATTTTTTATGTAATCGGTTATCCTAGACTTGCTTACCAAGAGTCCTGTGAATGAAGCAAAGTCCAAGACCGTCCATTGTTAGATTTTCCTTAAAAGTAATCCACTTGCACTATTTTTCTTCTCTCGAAATTATTTTTGTTATTTGTCTGTTAGCAACGTGACACAACTTAGCAGAAGTTGTTGGCCTCAAAAAATGTTGTCGAACCCACTCGTACATACGTAAGATAAGTCCAACACATTAATGCTGATCGACGGTCTGGATCACTCCAAGTTTGGCACGTGGGAGAAGCTCAATGACACAAGACGTTTCCGTTCGGGTTTCCGACGGAGTAAATGGAACAAGATTGAAAAATAATCAACAATCAACAAGAACTATGTAAAACGAAATTTGCAGTAGAGAAAATTGTAGAGAGCAAAATGTATTGCTTTTTGTATTTAAAGTTGCGTTAGCCTTCAATTGTTATATGATTGGGGTATTTAAAGTATTACAAATTAAATGGTGACATTTGGATCAAATTACATGCGGCCTCATCTCTAAGGCCAAGGCGTCAAGTCCTAGCCATCACCGCCTCGACCTTCTAACCTTACAAAGCATTAAATGTTCTTATATTTGACAGACAAGACACAAATATAATTTTCTCAAAGGTCATATCAATCATTCGTAACAAGATTTTCATAATTATCAAATTTGTGCACATGAGTCGTTACCAGTTAAGGAGCCTCGGATCCATGGTACTTCGGAAGTGGCAGGGCCTTGGCTACAACAATGGCCTCAGATAATAGGCATCGAAATACCACTGGCCTTGGTTGACACGTCTGAGGACAGCAAAATGCGTCTTGGTTCAATTGGCTGGTGCCACTGCCCAGATAGGTGCCATGTGGCGCTCCTATTTGTGAAACATAACAATAGTCCCACAAGTTCATGTGTGATTATTTATGTCATGCGTTGACTTTAATAATAAAGTTAGAAAATATTGAAATTTGTGGTGTGACAGGTTGTTTGAGCTTTGCTTACTTCATAGTTGAACTGGTCGAGGCTGAAATCCTTTTGAAGTAGAGGCGAGTTTGTAATTGAAATGGCCAAGGCTGAAACCCTTTTGAGGCAAAGGCGAGTTCGTAATTGAACTAACTGAGGTTGAAATCCTTTTGAGATTCGTTTGGAGCGGAGCCTCTAGAAGGGGTGACTCAATACTGAGGCTATGGGACTCAATGCCGAAGCTGAATTGTAAATTAATTGTCATGGATATTGGTACATGTGATTTGACGGTTTCATCTGTTTCCAAGGTGGGTTGGCTGCATCGAAATGACTTCTAATACACGTACAGTCGTTTACATTGAATGCATAATGATGGCCAATGATTAGTATGCGTGATTTGGGAAAACCAGTTACGCGCCGAGGCCCGTGTGTGAAACACATGCATTGATCTGAGGTGTCGAAAATATAAATCGTTTAAATTCTACGACTCGGATTGGTTGAAATTTGGATGCCTCTAATCAATTGGGCCTCGATCCAATGGTCATGATTGAATCACTCTCTTGTATAAAAGCTAAAATCATGTCATTTTAATACTTTACTTTTTCGAAGCATTCATCAAATCCTCCCAAGTTTTCTTGCTTCCAAAGAGTTTTTCGGTCACTATTCTCCAGCGAGTCTTCTAAGTCTTCATCTATTTAGATATTTCCTTGTAAAAAAAGGGACTTCCCAACTTTTATTAACATTTATGTAGCTCTTTCATCTTCCTTTTAATTATCATGTCTGTCAACGCATTAATGGCTATTACAGTAGCCAGCTATGGGGAGGAGTCTATGTCGGGGGCCTCAGGCGAGTGGTATAGTATGACCAAGGAGCCTATAGATTACGAGGCGGATTAGGGATAGCAAAAATTCCATCTTCCATAACTTCTTCCAAATTAGATGAATTTAGGGAGACCTACTGAATACCCACTATATAGAGCTCATAGTTTTGAGCCCCACGAACGAGCTTGTTTTCCAAGGCCAGGCTGCGTGGCTTTCAGTGAATACCTGCTTAAAGCAGGTGTGCGTCTGCCTCTGCCTCTCTTCTTTAGGGTGGTGCTAAGTACCTTTATGTTGTCCCTCTCCTAAATTTTACCAAATGGGTGGAGCCTGGTAGTTGGGACATACTTCATTTGGAAGGAGGTCTCCCTAGGTCAGGACATGCCTCTACATGTCTTCGAAACGATATTCCATGCTAGGGTCATAGGGAAAGGCAACTTCAAGGGGTTGTACTACATCACCCCTTGGGGAATCCCATACTACCTTCGTAGTTGGGCTCTCCACCTCCATAAAAGGGTGGAAGGAGTCCTGGTTCGAGTGATGGGCAGGTGGCAGATGGTTGAGGGAGATGCTGTCCTAGCCTGTATTGTGCCGACCCAGTACTACGAAGCTTGTGAGTGCCTTATCTTGTACATTTATGACCTCTGTCTATTCTCTTGGTATTAATTTCTTTACTTGTTTATCTGCAGACTCTAGCTCCAGATACAAGCTAACTGAGGCTGAGTGGGACGTTTTTGAAGACATTTACAAACGATCCCTGAAGTTCTGAAGCTTTACTCACCTCCTGGAAAGAAATCAATACTTCTTGGACTTCAGACTCATGGCTCGCAAGGGTAAGAGGCCATTGTACTCAGGTTATTTTTACATTGCTTCAGCAATTTCTAACTTTTTCTTTGATGCTTGTAGACAAATTTGCCAAGAAGAAATACGCCCTGCCAAATATGGCCAGTATCATGAAGGTCACTGTCACTGCTGGCGCCAAGGCTCCGAAGCCTTTCTCTTCTGGGGCGAAGTAGGTAAAAATGAGGCTCGAGTGCCTCAGTAAAGATAAATTTGGGAAAATAGCTGGAGGATTTAGCTCCTCCCTTGAGTTCAGCCTTGTCAAGATGTGATGTACTCCTCGAAATTCAAACGAGATGTCCCCTTTTGGGACTCCGGCCTCTCATTCGATTTGCCTACGCTTCTTTACGCCTCGAAGTTCAAATGAGGTGGTCCCTTTTAGGACTCCAGCCTCTCCTCCGAAGCACCATGCTTCCTCAATTGGAGGATGATTCATCCAAGTAAAGGTTTCTCCCTTAACGTTCAGCTTCGTCAAAGAGAGAAATGTGATGTACGCCTCGAAGTTCAAACGAGGTGGTCCCTTTTAGGACTCCAGCCTCTCATCCGAGGTACCTACACTTCCTTACTTGGAGGATGGTTCATCCAAGTAAAGGCTTCTCCCTTGATGTTTAGCTTCGTCAAAGGGAGGCATGTGATGTACGCCTCGAAGTTCAAATGAGGTAGTCCCTTTGGGACTCCAGCCTCTCCTCCGGGATGCCCACGCTTGAAGACTCTCCTGAGAAAAAGCACTTATTTATTTTCAAAGGCTAGAACAACCTCCAGCCGTAGCTTACATTCATTGATAGTACATTCTTAAATGTTCAACATTCCACGGATGAGGTTGGACCTTTCCATTCATGTCTTTGATCTAGTAGGTACTAAGTCGGATCTCATTTTCAATGCGGTAGGGTCCTTCCCAGTTTGGTCCCAAGGTGCCTATCCCTGGCTGAATACTCTATGAAGCACTAAATTATTTATCCGAAAGGACCTCTTTTTCACCTTGGAATTGTAATACCGGGTCATCTTCCTTTAGTAGGTAGCCACCTCAACTGGGAATCATCCCTTTTTTTCCCTCAAGGAAATCATGCTCACATCACCTAAGCTCGTCGTTCGATATCTCGTTAAAGTTCAACCTTCGAGTAGAGGGTAGCCCTACCTCTACCGGGCTCATAACCTTGGAGTCCTGCTTGTGGTTCAGATTGCTCATAGTACCTGGGGTAGTTTGTCCACCCGTGCTTCCTTAGCCAAGTCGAGTTTCCTCTTCAAAGTATGCTTTATGGTTTTGTTCATAGCCTCAACTTGGCCATTTGCCTGGGAATGATGAGGGGTAGAGAAATGTTTCTTAATTCCTTGCTCTTCACAAAGATCCCTCATCTTCTTGTTGTCAAACTGTTTTTCATTGTCTGAAACAATTGAGTGGGGAATGCCGAACCAACATATTATATTCTTCCATAAGAATTTGGAAGTATTAGCCTCAATGATCTTTGGCAGGGGCTCAACTTCTACCCACTTGGTGAAGTAATCAATTGCAACAATGGCAAAATTGGCACTTCCTTCGCCCTTTGGTAAGGGGCCAATGAGGTCCACGCCCCACTTGCTAAAGGGCCAAGGGCTGGACACTGCAGTAAGCTCTTGGGAAGGTTATCTTTGGACATGTGAGAAACGTTGGCACTTGTCACATTTACGAACAAATTGAAGAGCATATTTTTTCAAAGTAGGCCAATAGTACCCATGTCTTAGTGTATTTCTTGCCAAGGCAAGTCCTCTAGAGTGGTTGCCACAAACGCCTTCATGGATCTTCCGAAGTATATAATCGGTTTTTTCTCCTCCTACACATCGAAGAAGAGGTAAAGAGAATCCACGCTTGTAAAGAACATCATCCATTAACACAAAATGGGTAGACCTCCTTCTTAGCTTGTAGGCCTATTCTTTGTTGTCTGGCAAAGTCTGATCCTTGAGATAGGATATAAGAGACTGCATCCAAGTTGGGGTTCCTTTTACCCACATCACCTCTTCTGAAGAGGTGGATTACCTCAAGAGGTGCTCTATTGGCACCACTGTCAATAACTCTGAATCCTTACTACTTGCTAACTTGGACAAAGCGTCAACATGGGCATTTTCCATGCGTGTGATTTGATTCAATTCAAATTTCTCAAAAGATGGAGAGTAGGTTCATTATCAATTTGAGGTAGGCGGCCATGGCTTTGTCCTGGGCTACGAAGCTATCATTCACCTGGCCTACAAGAAGTTGGGAGTCACTATTGATGAATAGCCTCTTCACTTGCATTTCCTTAGCCAGCCTCAAATCGGCAAGGAGGGCCGTATATTCAGTTGCATTGTTGATTGCCTTAAATCCAAACCGTACAGCACTATTCAACTTATACCCTTCAGGGCTCACCAGCACTACATTTGTACCCGCGCCTGTTTCACCGGACAAGCCGTCCACAAATAAGTTCCAAGTAGGAAGCTCGGGGGGCTCCATTGCCTTGTCTGCCTCAGGGACGTTGGCAAATTCAGCCACAAAGTCTGCTAAGGCCTTTCCCTTGATGGTGGTTCATGTCTTTAAGAGGGTTTCAAATACACTCAATTCTACTCCATACTTCAACAATCTTCCAGAGGCATCAGGCTTTTTTTTAGTAGAACCGGGTTGGAGACCTACTTCTGGTAGAGAGCCTCTCTGATGAAGTCATTCTTTATCAGTTTATGCACCTGAGGTTCATATCTTTTCGGGTTTAAAGCTCTCCTCTTTTGTCGATGTGGGGTAACTTTGGGATCAATATTTAGGTGGTGGCAGCTAAGGGTTAATGCCCACCATGTCCTCAAGGCTCCAAGCAAAGACGTCACAATCCCTACATAGAAATTCTTTGAGTTTCTCTTTACAATCTGGAGGTAAGCACCGGCCCACCTGCAACAACTTAGTGAGATCAATCGGGTCAACATGAAAGCTTTCTAATTCTTCCATTGAGATGGTCTGGGATTCGGTTTCAATGATGCGTGGATCGAGTTCATCACATGTAGACATCTCCATGGTGACGTTTAAGCCCACATCCCCAGCACCATATTCAAGTCCCTAGGTTCTGCCTTCCTAACGGCATTCAAATAGCATTCTCGGGCTCCTCTTTGGTCACCTTTCACCGTCGCCACTCCTTGATTAGTTAGGAACTTCATGCACAGGTGATGGATGAAAGTGATAGCTCCAAGTTCTTTCAGGGCGGGCCTCCCCAACACCCCATGGTAGGCGGACCTACTATCAACTACCAAGAATTTTATGAAGTTCAATGTTGATAAAGGAGGCTATCCCATTTCCATGGAAAGCGTAATCTTGCCTCTCGGGATTATGCTATCTTCCATGAAATCGTATAAGGGAGTATTGGTGAGGGTCAACTCATGGTCTAGGATCATTTAGTTGAAAGTGGATCCGAAAAGGATGTTGACTAAACTACCATTCTCTACTAACATTCGCTTTAATCTGTTTCGAACCACCACGACCCTCACAACTAGGGCATCACGATGGGAGTAATGAACACCTTTTGAATCCTTATGTGTGAACACAATAGGAGGCAATTGGTTCCTTCGGGAACTGTTGTCTACAATGTAGCTGGTCAATGGAGGACCCTTTGCTTCCCGGGCGTAATTTCTTTGGGAATTCCTTGTTTCTCCACCAACGTAGGGGCATCCAAAAATAGTATCGATCTTATGAATTGGGGCATTTTCCTGTCGGTTTCGATGGTCTCTTTATTGTTGCCCATTCCTATTCTTGTCATCTTCACGCTCTCTCTTTCGTCGGGGTGATACCTCATGATGGCGGGGAGCAGCCTCATCTCGCCTAGGCTGCTCATTATGCCTTGGCGGGGGGCCTACTTCTCGGGCAAGAATTGTCTCGATTATCAGAATTCAACCTCCTGGGATGTTGGGCAATATATCTAAGTTTACGGTATTGAAGCTGTATGAGTGGTGACATGTGCAGTATTCTTGGGGGTTCGACCTGTTTCGACGCCCTGAACCTTTTCCTCGACCTCGTCCCCTACATGGGGAATGTTGTGTTGGCTGGTTCATCCGAGTGTTGGTAGCTGGCACATCCTCATAAACCAATGTTGGTACAACATTCAAAGTAGTTGTGTCAAGTGCCTAGTCTGAGCCTTGGGCAACTTCATTGTCGGGTTGATTCCATTGATGGTCCATTAAGTGAGAGGTTGGTTGTCTACTGCGCTACCTCTACTCGGGCTGAAGGACTCTACTTGCCCTATTTCTATGGTCTATCAATTCTTCGTTAATAATTTCTCGTCGCATCATCTCTAGCAATGCATCATAAGTAGTTAGATCCTGATTTTGCACATCTCTCCAAAATAAAGTGTTCATATTTAGGCATCCTCTTAGTACGGATAGGGCTTCACGATCGGTAACTTGAACATAATATGTCATTTCATCTGTGAAGCGGGACATGAAACTCTTCAAAGTTTCACCTGGTTGTAGCCTCATGTTCCAAATACGCTGAATGGGGGCCTCCTCTTCCTTGCTTACAGTAAATCTCTTTAAAAAGGTGGTTTTAAATTCTGGCCAACTTTGAATGCTCCCAGGCGGTAGCCTGCTATACCATATTTCAGTTGCACCACTAAGAGTAGGGGTGGGCGTGGATTGTGTTGGGTCAGTTCTTCCCCCAACCCAACATAGTCGGTTTGACATAAATTCAACCCAAGCCATGTAAAGATTGAAACCCAACTCAACCTAATCCAACCAAATGTCGGTCGGGTTGGTCGGGTTGGGAGTTTAAA